>PVKP010011898.1:0-60018 GCA_004027715.1 Plecturocebus donacophilus | reverse complement strand
TTTTTTTTTTTTTTTTGGCTCTTACCCCCATGCTGGAGTGCAGTGGTGCAATCTTGTCTCACTGCAACCTCTGCCTCCCGGGTTCAAGAGACTCTCCTGCCTCAGCCTCCTGAGTAGGCAGCAACCATGCACAGCTGATTTTTGTATTTTTAGTAAGGATAGGGTTTCACTGTGTTGGTCAGGCTGGTCTGGAACTCCTGACCTCATGATCTGCCTGCCTTGGCCTCCCAAAGTGCTGGGATTACAGGCATGAGCCACCGTGCGTGGCCCAACGTAGGCTTTCTTACAAGGGCTCTGATCACCAGACTATGTGAAATCTCCACCCAGACCAGACCCACTTAGATTGAATCTTCCAGGGTAAAGTCTATGCAAGAACATTTTGAAGAAGTCTAAGGTGACACTATTATACCAGATAAGTTTGCATAACGGAAAATGGATGTTGATTTTTTTTTTTTACTTTTTTTTTTTTGAGATAAGAGTCTCACGCTATGGCCCAGGCTGGAGTGCAGTGGTGCGATCTGGGCAGTGTCTGATTCCCAGGTTCAGGTGATTCTCCTGCCTCAGCCTGCTGAGTAGCTGGGATTACAGGTGCCCACCACCAAGCCTGGCTAATTTTTGTATTTTTAACAGAAACGAGGTTTCACCATTTTGGCCAGGCTGGTCTTTCCTGACCTCAAGGGATCTACCCACCTTGGCTTTCCAGTGTTGGGATTATAGGCATGAGCCACTGCACCGGGCCTGATTCTTGATGTTCTCCTTTGTAGCTTAGAAATGTCAGGTGTGACTGACACCCCTGCCCCACACCTACCCGCATCCGCTTGATGCCTGCACGGGTGACCTGCTGGCAGTCATACAGCTCAAGGCGCTCCAGGCCTCGGCAGTTCTCTAGGTGTTCCAGGGCCACATCAGTGATGAGGAGGCAGTTGTCCAACTCCAGTACCCGCAACCTCTCATGGCCACAGGTGCTGTTGCTCAGGTGCAGGATCCCATCATCTGTGATGAGTTCACAGTGGGACAGGCTCTGGAATAGGGAGAAATGAGTAAATGTTTGCAGGACCCTTGTTCCAAGGCTCAAGTCCTAAAAAAAGCTGGAAGCTAGCGTTTTTGCCCTTCTGCCATGGGATGACACAGCAAGAATGCCCTCAGCAGACGCTAGCCCCTAGACTTGAGAATTACAAGAAGTTTCTGTTGATTACAAATTGTCCAGACTGTGGTAGCAGCACAGAACAGACAGGGATTAGGCAGTGAGGACCAAACACAAAGCCTGGGCCCTTTGTCATGGGTTTGCTGCACTGGGAGTGGCTTCTCTCTTCTAATTGTGTAAAGATGGAAACCAAATTTTCAGGGGAAATTTCAGAGTTTGCCCCCTTGAGAGCCATTTTATTGGCTAGTTCTCCATCAGAGGGGATGCCAGTGAAATCAGTGCATCTCAGGTTCTTGTTCATTTAGAAAATAGCACAAACAGCTGTGACCTAGAGACGTACCGAACACTCTGCAAGGTGTATCAATCAAATACACCTTGAACAGTGTGATCTGACATTACTAACTTATCTTGGTTGCAGAAGATAAATTCAGATATAGCCAAATGACATTTGTGTAATTCCCTTGAAGTTCTCCATATCAAAAACCTTTTGGGACCTGACAGTTTTCCCCATTGCATATAAAATGTAAGATTCCCCCACCATAAAAACGAGAGAGGCAGAAGTACTGCATCAACATCCCGTTTGTTCATTTGTTCTTTCAAATATATGAGCCCCAACTCTGTCCCAGCCCCCATGTGTGCAATCATGAGTAAAAGTATACTTTTCTGCAGTGGTGGAGCCCAGACTAGAGAGTTTAGAAAATCTAATAATGCTAATTAAGCTTTAAACTGAAGCTGAGGTGCTTTGAGAGCATATGATAGCAGGATTTGTCCTAAGAAGGATACCACTGAGTTGATATTTGAAGGGTTAGGAGCTAATCCTAGGAAAGAGCAAAAGTTTGTGGTGTGCAAGGCCCAGGGGAGCAGGAGAATGGCGAGTACTGTGTTTAGGAAGAAGGTCAACATCTAAGAAGTGGGAAGTAAGAGGACACATGTAGATGCAGGTGGAATTGGAGAGGTAAAGGCCAGATCACCGAGTTTCGTAGGTTACATTGTTCTGATTCCAAGGGCAGTGGGAAGAGCTGTAAAGACAATGGGATGTTACAATTGTTTTTCAAAAAAGATGGACAGTAAGTGTTGGTGAGGATGTGGAGCAATTGTAAGTCTCATAGGCTGCAGGGGTTATTTCGATGTGTCTGACTGAAATGCATACATGTGTTAACCAAAAAACATAGGAATACTGGCTGGAATAGCCCCAAACTAGATGCAGTGCTCAAATACTCAAAAGTAGAAAGGATAAAGAAATCACAGTGTATCCATTCTATAAAGCAACGGGAATGAACAATACACAACTACATGTGACAATATGGATAAGGAAACCAGATGAGTACACATCATTCCATTCATATCATTTAAATAAAATACAAAAAGGTAAAAATGCTATTTAGAAGTCATGACTTTTGGAGGATCAGTGATTGAAAGGGAGCAGAAAGGGGCTTTCCAGGGTCAGAATAATGTTGACCTTTGATCAAGGTGTATTCAGTTTATGGAACTGCATTGATCTATACACCAATGATAAATGTACTTCTCTGCATGTATATTTTACTTTAGTAAAGTTAAAACTGAAAATATAAACCACTCTGACTGCCAAATTTTTTAGTGCAAAAGTGGATACAGTTTAGAGCAAGTGAATGGCTACTGCAGTCTGTGAAGCAAGGAGATGTCTGAGAGTTCGGACTGGACGAGTCCTGGTCGGGGAGACCTGAGTGGATGGTATTAGGTATTCCTGAAAAATAAACTCCAAGACAGCAGTACTGGTTGTAACAGCCCCAAACTAGAAACTACTGCTAGGAACTGGAACTGTTGGCTCTGTGAATTAGGCAGCAGAGTGCAACCTTGAGGGAAGGGAAGCTAGAGGAGAGAAATGCTGTTGGACCTCGATGCTTCAGAGATTCTTCTCTGAGCTTAATCTTAACAATATGGAATATATCTACTTTCTCATGCACTGAATCCCTCCACACGGTTAATATCAAATGGTATTTATGTAATCAATGCTGTTCATTGGTTTTTAGCTTTTATAATTGACTTATGAGTAAGGCCAGAACTTCATTATGGTTCTTTAGGAGGCTGTTTAAAATTGGGAAATAAAAAAAATAGAATTTTGATTATTTATAATAAAGTGGAGCCAGAAAAAAGTGTCTCCCTATGTATATATATTTCATTTATTTTTATTTTTGAGATGGAGTTTCACTCTTGTTGCTCAGGCTGGAGTGCAATGGCGCAATCTTGGCTCACCGTAACCTCCACCTCCTGAGTTCAAGCAATTCTCCTGCCTCAGCCTCCCGAGTAGCTGGGATTACAGGCACGTGCCACCATGCCAGCTAATTTTGTAATTTTAGTAGAGACGGAGTTTCTCCATGTTGGTCAGACTGGTCTTGAACTCCTGACCCCAGGTGATCCGCCCACCTCAGCCTCCCAGAGTGGTGAGATTACAGGCATGAGCCACCATACCAGGCCCGTTTCAATTTATTTACATACAGATTCACACATACATATGTGTATATTTATAAACACAGATTGGAGAAAGAGGATGATGGAGATGGTGTACGAATGCCAATTTCTCCATTGTTTTAATACAGGGAAATTCAGAAATCAATAAGTTAGCAGTAATATATGAGACTGAGGAGATACTGTTATATTAATTGAAAAACTTGTACGCTGGGCATGGTGGCTCACACCTGTAATCCCAGCACTTTGGGAGGCAGAGGCAGGTGGATCACGTGTTCAGGAGTTCAAGACCAGCCTGGCCAACATGGTGAAACCCCATCTCTACTAAAAAAATACAAAAATTAGCCGGGCGCGGTGGTGGGCGCCTATAATCTCAGCTACTCGGAAGGCTGAGGCAGAACAGCTTGAATCCAGGAGGTGGAGTTTGCAGTAAGCCAAGACTGCACCACTGTACTCTAGCCTGGGTGACAGAGGAAGACTCCATCTCAAAAAAAAAAAAAAGGAAAACTTATGTACTGGCATATGCAAGTATATATAGAAATTTTAAAAACTGATTTAAGGAAAATTAGAGGGTGCCTGACCTGTTCTAACAGGAAAATCTGCTGCCAACATGGTTCCTACAGCAGCAGGCCTTCTATATTAACACTAACAACATAGCCAACAGTCACAGCTATCTGGTTCGGGCCAATTCCGTAGAGTAGGTGTTGTTCCCTTTTTACAGATGACAGCACTGTGGCTCGAAAACGTTGAGACTTGCCAGTTATACCCAGCTCAGGCTGGCCTTAAAGCTTTTTCTCCTGTCATGCATTGTCACTCATCCCTGGCAATGAGGCATTCTCGAAGTGAGCAGCTTATATAACATTTCTGACTCGGAGGGGGTTGAGGTGGTGGGACCGAAGATGTAGAATGGGACGTGGAACTGCTTTTAACTCCATCAGCAGGTGTCCTCTGCGCCCACGGATGTGGTGTGGAAGTGTGTGCATGAAAGAGACAGAGAGGAGAGGGACAGGGACAGAATCACTTTCTTTGCACAAAGAATTTCTTGAGAAGGACAGAAATTGGCCATAGTGGTCGTTCCTGTGTAGGCAGCGTGGCAACTGGGCATTTTTCTCTTATATTCCTGGTACCTTTTTAAACAGCATTTTTTTCTTTTGAATTTTGTCAAATTCTTTTTCTGCATTAGTTGATGTGATCATGTAACTTTTCTTCTTTAGTTAACATGGTTGATTACATCAGTCAGTTTTCAAATATTAAACTAGACGTGTCTCTGGACTAAACCCTGTCGGCCATGGTGTTATAATTATTTCTATATATTGCTACATTCTATTTGCTAATATTTTGTTATAGATACTTGCTTCTATATTTATGAGGAATATCAGTCTGTAGGGTTTTTTTTGGTACAATTTTGTTTGGTTTTGATAAGAGGGTATTACTGGCTTCATTAAAAAGAAAAAAGTTGTTTTGGGAGGCCAAGGCAGGTGGATCACTTGAGGTCAGGAGTTCAAGACCAGCCAGGCCAACATGGTGAAACCCCGTCTCTACTAAAAATACAAAAATTAGCTGGGCGTGGTGGTACACGCTTGTAATCCCAGCTACTTGGGAGGCTGAGGCAGGAGAATAGCTTGAATCCAGGAGGTAGAGATTGTAGTAAGCCAGGATCATGCCACTGCAGTCCAGCCTGGGTGACAGAGCAAGACTCTGTCTCAAAAAAATAAAAAAGAGTTATAAAATGTTTTACTATTTTCTAAGAGTGTATAGAATTGATGTTAACTCATGCCAGGCGCAGTGGCTCACACCTGTAATCCCAGCATTTTGGGAGATCAAAGAGGCAGACAGATCATTTGAAGTCAGGAGTTTAAGACCAGCCTGGCCAACATGGTGAAACCCTGTCTCTAACAAAAAAAAAAAAAAAAAAAAAGCCGGGTGTGGTGGCACATGCCTGTAATCCCAGCTACTCGCAAGGCTGAGGCAGGAGAATCGCTTGAACCTGGGAGGCAGAGGCTGCAGTGAGCTGAGATCGCGCCACTGCACTCCACCGTGGGCGACAGAGTGAGACCCTGTCTCAAAAAAAAAAAAAAAAAGATGTTAATTTCTTAAATGTTTGGTAGAATTCTCCGGTGAAACCACTGGATCTGGACATGTTTGCGGGGGGAGGAATCTTGAAACTATACATTCAATGAAAGCAGTAATCATTTAGATATCCTGCCTCCCAAGTTAGCCCAGATCTACTGATCTTTGAAATCAACAGAGATGATACCTTACAGAAAGAGAACGCAAACAGCTTCTTGCTGTGGTAGCAGGGCTTTCATCTCTAACAGGTGAATAGTGTCACAGAAACTCAGACTCACCAGCGCTTGCAGTTTGGGACAGTGAATGGAGAGCTGGATGAGTGTGCTGTCGGTTATCTGGAGAGAAACACGCTGTGTCAGTGTGGCTTCTACACCAGAACTTAATACCTAATCCTGGCTTCTCCTGAACATGAGAATCAAAAGGTGTAAAAGAGAATTAAAAACTCATCTCAAACACTCTGGGGCTGGGAGCTCCTCTCTTCCCCAGCACTCTTAAAATCTGCCCACTTCTAGAGATGCAAAACTGTTCTTTGGTCTCTTCCGGTGCTGTAAGGGGGCTTAGGCAAAGGTACAGAGAGGGAGTGGGCAAGGAGCGCTCCCAGGATTCTCCTCTTGGGAGTCACCCCATCACTGGACATGCAAACTTATTTTATGGAGCTATCCTGTTCTCTTCTGTAGTTCAGTCTGGTGACTGAGAAGAGCCAAAAGCTCACACATCCACGGCCATGGCCTTACAGGTTTCCAGGCCCTGCCACCTAAGCTGATCCAGGAGGCTCGGGATGTCTCTGGCTGGGCCGCACCGGCCAGCAGAGACGGGAGCAGGCTGCCCTGCAGGGCTGTCGGGAGTCCACTCACCAGGATGCATTCTTCAAGATCCATCTTCTCCAACTCGTGGCAATTCTGGAAGAGTCCACAAGACACACCCCGCATGTGAGCCAGTGGTCAGGGCAACAATGGTGGCTTGCCATGTCCCTCTGAGTACTGGCCCAATGTCCTTATTCTCCTCCATTAAGAAGTATGCTCTGTTCCTAAAGCCACCAGTAAACCAGCACTTCTGAGCAGCTGTCTTTTGAACCACAGTGCTTTGGAACTGGGACTAGGGCTGCCTCTGGCTGCATTTCCCTCTCTCAGCCAGGAAAGAGAGTTGTCTACAACCTTCCCAGTGGCCCACAGACATCAGCACGGATATTTTAGCCACAGACCTGGCTCTGAGGGCCTGGAGATGTGGGGCACTAAGCCACACCGTGGGGGTTGGGTGGAGGTGGCAGAGTGCATCAACAGCCCCAGGAGGACATGGGCTCCTGGCAGCAGGTCCAGAGGGGCCCCCAGTGGTCAGCGTTCGCAGGGCAAAGGGCAGAGTACAGCCTAGTTAGGGGGCACTGCTGAGAGGCCACATTGGGGTCCATATGAGGAAATGAGTCTCCTGTCAGGAGGAGGCTGGTCCCACCTGACCCACCTGACCAAGCGTGAGGCCCAAACCCTTTACAGAACCCTCTACAGGACGTCCCTAGATTTCTGGCTAACTGGAAAAACTGCAGTCCGCATCCTAGGGGCTCAGCTCTACTTTGCGCCTGTCTTTTCTGAAGGTAGTTTTTTGCACATCCAAAACCACTCCAAGTCACTTGGAATTCGGGAGCTGAATTACAGTTTGGTTCCATTCTTTAAATCTATGCCTTACCCGAGCTAAAAGCGTAAAACCTGCATCAGTCAAATGGGAGCATCGGGCAGCCTCCAAAATTCTGAGGAGAAAGCATACAGGGGAGAAAAAGGCACCAGCTAGTGAGTGACGGAAGGAAACACGCGCTTTAGGACGCACACACGAGCCTTTTCTGCTCTTTGACATGCCCTTGCTTCTGTTGACAGCCCTCAGGGAATGTGGCCTGCCCACGGCCCCGCAGTTCCATTCCGAACTTCAAAGTCAATCCAGGAATCTTCCTACTATACCAGCATGTTGTTTTTAAATATTATTCTAATATTTGTGGGTTTTTTTTTTTTGAAACGGAGTCTCACACTGTCTCCAGGCTGGAGCGCAGTGGCATGATCTTGGCTCACTGCAGCCTCCGCCTTCCAGGTTCAAGCGATTCTCCCGCCTCAGCCTCCCAAGTAGCTGGGACTACAGGTGCCTGCCACCACGCCCAGCTAATTTTTGTATATTTAGTAGAAAAGGGGTTTCACCATGTTGGCCAGGCTGGTCTCAAACTCCTGACCTCAGGCGGTCCACCCACTTCAGCCTCTGAAAGTGCTGGGATTACTGGCATGAGCCACCACGCCCAGCCTTCTTCACTTTTTAAACACATTTAAGATGAGCTTTTTTCTCAATAAAATCATCTTGAGATTTACTGCATTTATGGAAATTCTCAGGTACCCTAAAGGAAATTTTAAAAATTTGTAGGCAATGAAAAATAAGTTAATTCTCAATTACCCATGCTTAATAGGGATGGACGCATGAATAACATTTCTAAGGTAAACACTCCCTTACAGCAATAATTTTGACCTCCTCTCTGACCAGTTTCGATCATCCAAATTCCTTCTACTAAGCAGAAATATCTAAATGATACAGAACCTTCTCTATAACAGTAAAAAAAAAATTGGTAAAAGGAGAAAACATAATTCTTAAAAGATAGAGAACTGATGTGAGCATGGGAATGGGTCCGTTTCATTGGGAAGCAGAGATTTTTTAAAAGTATCTTTTCTTTTGGCTGGGTGCGGTAGCTCACACCTGTAACCTCAGCACTTGGGGAGGCTGAGGCAGGCGGATCACCTGAGGTTGGGAGGTCAGGAACCAGCCTGACCCACGTGGAGAAATCCCGTCTCTACTAAAAATACAAAATTAGCTGGGTGTGGTGGTACATGCCTGTAGTCCCAGCTAACTCTGAAGGCTCAGGCAGAAGAATCGCTTGAACCTGGGAGGCGGAGGTTGCAGTGAGCCGAGATGGCACCACTGCACTCCAGCCTGGGCAACAGCAGTGAAACTCTGCCTCAAAAAAAAAAAAGTATCTCTTTTTCTGCCTCTTGGATAGAGTTTAAGGTTGCTGATTCTGACGTCAAACTATTATTGCTACTATTGTTAAAATTTTAATATTCATAGCTGGTAATGATAATCTATTACCTTGAGCATCCGAATATAAATTGTTTTTTGAGATGGGGTCTCACTCTGTTGCCCACGCTGGAGCACAGTGGCATGATCTTTCACTTCAACCTCCGCCTCCTGGGTTCAAGTGATTCTCCTGCCTCAGCCTCCTAAGTAGCTGGAATTACAGGCGCCCACCACCACGCCCAGCTAATTTTTGTATTTTTAGTAGAGATGGGGTTTCATCATGTTGGCCAGGCTGGTATCGAACTCCTGACCTCAGGCGGTCCGTCCACCTCGGCCTCCCAAAGTGCGGGATTACAGGTGTTAAGCCACCGTGGCCAGCCTAAATTATTATTTGTTAAAAACAAACCCTTTTTCCCTACTGGGGAAGAAGCTAAGTAAGAAGGCAATTGTGATTCCCCCTATTCTGTCTGTCTGGCGGCAGGTCTGGAGGAGAAGCTCATGTCCTTTGTATGTGAGGCCATCACTCTGCTCATTATGTGTTCACTCGGATGCTTAAAGAAATATCAGGATGAGGCGAACATTCATTAAGAAAGTAAGGTTCAGATTCACTGGTGGTAGACATGTTATACTGTCCCAGTACATCCCACAATGAACTGGATTTACACACTGTCCCACCCCAATTTACCCTACAAAAGCCAGCAACACACAACTGCTGCCTCCACCGCCACTACCTGGCAAGCCTGCCCTCTCCTGCTGGAAGCCCTCTTGGTTAACTCAGCCAAACTCTGAGCTGCAAAGCAAAAAGTGCGGTGTACTCACTGCAGTCGCGGGCAGTTCAAGCCCAGGGCTGTGAGAGAGGCGTCTGTGAGGTTGCCGCAACCCGAAAGGCAGAGGGCCTGCAGCCGGTGACAGCCCCTGCATATCTGCACCACACCTTCATCCGTGATGCGCTGAGGAAAGGCAGCACAGAAAGAAGTCACAGGACGCCGGCGGTACTCACACAGGAGCAGCAGAAAATGACCTGCTGCTGTTCAATTAATTTTGGTGATTACTAGCATTTTATCCAAATAACTTCAACAAAATAAGTAGAGGGTAGACACGTACTTGTGTTATCTCTGCACAGCTTTAAAATATTCTAGCAACTTAGATAAGATACATGCATCCAGGAAAAAATGAGATCTTTTGTTATTATGAATAGAGAATAAAAGTTTAAAATTCCATTTCTCCCTCACTAGAGTCATCAAAATATAGATTTTTCATGAAATTCATAAATGCATAATTTTAAAATCTGATTAAAGAACTTATGAGACTTTCCTAGTTTAGGCGACATATTAATATTTGGTTGGATTTCTGCAGATGAGACTTTCCTAGTTTAGGCAACATATTAATATTTGGTTGGATTTCTGCAGATTAATGCTTTAGATATTTATAATATACACATGTATATTTATATTTCATCAAACGTTTTCGACAATAGGAAAATTAAATCACAAAATTATTAATACCTTAGAATGCTATGAATTTGGCCATGAAGATTCAAAATAGTATGTTCACTTAAATAGACTAATCGATACAGAAATACACAGGCACATCTATATTATACTCCAAGCCATCTGCCAGTGCTATCCTAAGTCAAGGTCCTATTTTTGAATAATCCAGGTTATAAGGTCAATATTTGTCCAGAAGATAGTTTCTGTTTGTTTTCCCGCCACCAGAGACTCTAAAGATTTAGAATATATTCATTTAAAGCTGAATGCAAGGGTTTCGCTTACGTTTTTCAAAATCTACATTCCCCTTGAGAAACCTGGTAGGAGGTAGCAAGCACCTCTTCAGTTACCGATATTTGCAAGGGCAGTGGAGAAGCACCAGCAGTTTTTCATAGGCTAATATCCTGATGAAAACGCCACCTTGCTCTTGCATATGCGTTTTATTTAATTATTATTATTTTTTATTATTTTTTAACCAGGGGAAAGTGCGAACACAGTTCCCCACTACCACAAATTATGCAGTCGAGTTTCTCACGTTTGGGGAAATGGCAGGGGTCAGCACATCCGGAGTGCAATGGATAAGCCTCGCCCGGGGAAAACCACCTTCGTGATCGTGGTATCTCCCATGCCAGGTGCTTTTTATTTTGTAAAGCATTTTCACATGTGTTATTTCATTTTATCCATTGAAACAACGTGAGAGGACTCATCATCCTCAATTTTAAGTTAAAAAGAAAAAGACACTGAGACCTTATCATGAATTGTTTGGGTCTTACAACTATTTAGTGACCAGTTCACAGCATTCCTCAACAGTGTCCCTAATACTCGATTCAACAAAATCACACCTGGTCTATGTTATTTTTAGGGGTGATGTCAGTGGCTTTGTATTGAGGATGATTCCTTTTGGTTGCTGCTGTTTTTCCATCTTGTGACAAATTGGTAGGTCATATAAGGACTCAGGATAGAAAATCCGGGTGTGGCAACACAGCCCGTCTCAGCTGCCTGGAGGGCTGCAGGGAGGCTCGGGGCACACTGCTTTGGGAGAGCATAGAGCAGACGGTGTTGAGGAAAGGCATGCCACTTACTGAGCAGGACTGCAGGTTGAGGCTCACAAGCTCATGGCAGTAATTCTGAATGTGTTTCAGAGCTTCATCTTCTAACTGAGTGGACAGAGAAAACAAAAGACAGCTGGAATCCAGGTTAGGGAAGAGTGGGACACCAAGAAAAATGCAAAAGCAACTTCCCCGATGATGTGCCCACACCTGACACGTAACATAAACAGCTGTATCTCCCCTCTGGTACCTGTGTGCAGCCCCGCAGGAGCAAGGCTTTCAGGCCCCGACAGCCTCGCACCAGTGCCTCGATGCCATCCTTTGTGATCTGATCACACCAAGAGAGGTTCAGGTATTCCAGGTTTCGGCAGCCCTCACTGAGAGAACAAGAAACAAAAACTGATGTGCAGTTTCTCCTCTGGAGAGTTAATTACTAACTCTGAGTTTACTACATCACAAGAAATTCAGGAGAGACCATGCCTGGGACCTCTTGGAGTCACCTATTTCTTGCTTCAATGTAACCATTAGGAAGGCTTCCAGAATGTTCATAGCTTTGGGTATTTTTCTTGACCACAAACAATGGGCACTCCTACCTGATCCCCTTCAAGGAGCTGTTTGTAATAGACACACAGGAGGTCAGATCCAGATGTTTGAGTTTGGAACAGAATCTGCTAAGGCTATAACACGTGCTGAAAAAGAGCAGGCGCACTAAAGATATTTTCAACCATGTTTCTCTCCCTTCACTCTCCCCATGGCTATTTAGTAACCAATTAATCTTCATTACTTACCTGTCAGTGATTTTTGTGCATCCATTGAGGTTTAAATGTTCAATGTTTCGGCAGTTCTGTGCAAAGGTCCTAAAATGAGAAAATATTTTAAAGTTCCCTGCAAGATGCTGGACAGCCACTAGAGGGCACATGAAACCATTCACGCTTAGAACAGCGCTCCCTCAAACTTAAAAGCGTGTAAGAATCAACTAGGGTTCTTGTCACAGTGCAGATTCTGACGGTAGATCTAGAATGGAGCCTGACAGTCTGCAGTTCAAGGAAACCCCCAGGTGATGCCACTGCTGCCAGTCTGGGGATCACATTTTGAGAAGCAGAGTCCTAGACTGACTACCTATCAATCAGTTCTCCTTCACCCACAGCTTGGTGTCATCACCAAATCATGAGAATAGAGGCCTCGCTCCCTGCTCCCTCTGCTCTACAGAAAGATTAATTTGAAGCAAAGGGGCAAACCTTGTACTGTCGTGCTGTCACTTGCTTACCCTACAGCCTTTCCAGAGAAACCATCTCTGGCAATTGATAGAAGTCAGCAATCAGTATCAAGACCCACGGATTTTACTGGTGAGGACACCTAGTCATGAAGAGAAACTTCCTCATTGATCTGTGGGTTGGTAGCAAGGCCAGAAGCAGCAAATTAAAACCCCCTATTCAGCACTCAGTGCTTAACATATTCAGCAAGGACTAGCTCAAGTCATCTCCATCAATTTGAAATACAGCTTTGACATATCCTATAGGATGGAGTCCTGACCCTTTCATGCTATACCCCAAAGCCATCAAAACCTAGCCTTACCCTTATTTGCTCCTTCCAACCTGCCCTGGTACAGGGAGGGGGAACCAAGCTGGAGCCTGATGGACTGTCTGAGATGAAGAGATGGGGCTAAGAGTCTAGGAAGACCAAGGCAGCTGGAGTTATCTCACAGGAGCATCGGAGTGGAGAGAATGTCACAGAAACTACCGAGATCTGTAGAGGGTGCCCTTCAAGACTTAAGTACAGGCCAGGCATGATGGCTCATGCCTGTAATCCCAGGACTTTGGGAGACCAAAGCAGGAGGATCACTTGAGCCCAAGAGTTTGAGAGCAGCCAAGGCAACACGGTGAGAGTCTATCTCCAAAACAACAACAACAACATCAAGAATTCAGTACCACACTGATCAATGTATGCATGTGATGAAAGTACCCAAAGCCCAAGGCCAGGGAATAGGGAGCAACAAAAAGCATTAAAGCAAACAGTAGCCAGAACTCACCCAGGGCAAGGAACAGTGCCCATTTCTACCAAGACAGAGTGAAAGATGCCACATTTCTTGGGGGCATGGGTAGAGTATTGAGAAGAGTCTTCCTTTAGGAGTGGAGTAAAATTAGCCCTAAATGCTGCTTTGTATTACAACCTAACAAATCTTAAAAATAAGACCTAACAGGAACTATTCCCAATTAACTCAACTGTATCCCAGAATAAAACCCGAGTATTTATAGAAATACAAAGATATCTGCACCCAACAAAGTAAAATTCACAATGTCTGGCATTGAACAAAAAATTATCATGTTTTCAAAGAAGGAGGAAAATATATCCATAATAAAAAGAAAATATAATCTACTAAAACCTATTCTAAACTTACACAAATAGCAGAAAGAACAAAGACATTAAAAGTTATAATGTTATTGCCTAGACTGTATTTCTATGAAGCTAACAAATAAACATGTTGTGTAGACACATGGAAAGATAAGAGATCCAAGTTAAACTTTTAGATATGAAAACCAGCCAGGTGTAGTGGCTCATGCCTGTAATGCCAGCACTTTGAGAGGCTGAGGCAGGCAGATTACCTGAGGTCAAAAGTTCAAGACCAGCCTGGCCAACTAAACTAACCCTGTCTCTACTAAAAAAAATAAAAAATAAAAATTAGCTGGTGTGGTGGCACATGACTGTAGTTCCAGCTACTCAGGAGGCTGAGGCAGGAGAATCACTTGAACCCGGGAGGTGGAGGTTGCAGTGAGCCAAGACTGCACCACTGCACTCCAGCCTGGGCGACAAGAGAAAGACTCCATCTCAAAAAAAAAAAAAAAAAAGATAAGAAAACCACAATGACTGATATGAAACTTTACTGGATGAAATTAATAACAGATTATATATGGCAGAAGAAAAGATTAATGAACTTGAAGACGTCACAATAGCAACTATCAAAAATGAAACACAGAGGGGAATAAAACAGAAAAAGAACAGCATGAATAAACTGTGGGACAACTTCAAGCAACTTAATATACATGTGACTGCAATCAGTAAATAAGAGGAGACAGAGGAAGGAGGAAAAAGTACTGAAGAGATAATTGCCAACATTTTCCCAAACTTTACAGAAACAATAAACCCACAGAACCAAGGAACCCAAAGAACCACAAGTACAAGCAACATGAAGAAAAACACGCCAAGGCATGTCATAACCAAACTGATCAAAACTAGTGACACATTAGCCATGTGTGGTAGCGTATGCCTGTGGTCCCAGCCATTTGGAAGGCTGAGGTCAGAGGATCACTTGAGCTCAGGAGGTGGAGGTTACAGTGAGCTGAGACTGTGCCACTGCATTCCAACCTGGGTGACAGAGTGAGACTCCACTGAGAGAGAGGGAGAGAAACTAGTGATAGAGAAAACCCTAAAAACAGCCAGAGAACAAAGCCATGTTATACACAGAGAATAAAACATAAGGGTGACAGCAGATTTCTCATTGGTAATGAAAAAGCAAGGAAACAGAGGGGCACCATCCTTAAAATACTGAAAACAAAAAATGGTCACTACAGAATTGTATACTCAGCAAAAGGATTTTTTTTTTTAAGTGAAGGAAAAAAATAGATTTTTTTAGACATAGAAGAGCTGAAAGAATTAATCAGATTTGCAGGAAAGGAAATGTTAAAAAAATTCTTTAGGCAGAAAGAAAATGACACCAGATTAAAAAAAAATGTGTCTACAGAAAGGAATGACTGGACATGTGAACTACTTGGGTATATACAATTTTTAAATTTAAATATCTTAAAAATAAGCCGGGCACTGTGGCTCATGCGTGTAATCCCAACACTTTGGGAGGCTGAGGTGGGCAGATCACTTGAGGCCAGGAGTTTGAGACCAGCCTGGCCAACAAGGTGAAACCCTGTCTCTACCAAAAGCACAAAAATTAGCCAGGTAGGGTGGTACATGCCTGTAGTCCCAGCTACTTGGGAGGCTGAGGCACAAGATCATTTGAACCCAGAAGGCAGAAGTTGTAGTGAGCCTAGATCATGCGATTGCACTCCAGCCTGGCTGACAGAGTGAGACTCTGTCTCAAAATAAATAAATAAAAATAACTAAATAAATAAATCTCTTAAAAATAACTGACTGTTAAACAAAAATACTAAATCTATTATGGAGTTTATGTAAGTAGAATTAAAATCTATGACAACAATAGCATAAAGACCGAGTGAGGAGAAATGGAAGTGTTATGTAATACAGTATGAAGGCAGACTGTCGTAAATTAAAGATGTAGTCAATAAACCCTAAAACAATGACTAAACATATTAAGTTATAGAAACTAAGCTAAAAAAGAATATAAAATGAAATCATAATAAATACTTCATCTCAGCCAGGCATGGTGGCTCACGCCTGTAATCCCAGCACTTTAGGAGGCCGAGGTGGGTGGATCACTTGAGGTCAGGAGTTCGAGACCAGCCTGGGCAACATGGTGACACCCCATCTCTACTAAAAATATACAACTTAGCCAGGCATAGTGATGCATGCCTGTAGTCCCAGCTACTTGGGAGGCTGAGGCACAAGAATCGCTTGAACCTGGGAGGTGGAGGCTGCAGTGAGTCGAGATTGTGCCACTGTACTCCAGCCTGGGCAACAGAGCAAGACCTTGTTAAAAAAAAAATCTAAAAGAAGAAAGAAAAAGAGGAAAAGGGAAAAAATATATGGGACAAATAGAAGACAAAAGCAAACAGGTAGATTTAAACCTAACCATGATAATCATATTCAATGCAAATGGTCTAACTCAAATTGAAAAGCAGAGATTGTCATACTGGATAAAAAGCAACACCCAGCTAGGCACGGTGGCTCATGCCTATAATCTCAGCACATTTGGAGGCCAAGGCAGGCGGATCATGAGGTCAGGAGATCAAGACCATCCCGGCACACGGTGAAACTCCGTCTCTACTAAAAACACAAAAAATTAGCCAGGCATGGTGGCACATGCCTGTAGTCCCAGCTAGTTGGGAAGTTGAGACGGAAGAATCACTTGAACCTGGGAGGTGGAGGTTGCAGTGAGCCGAGATTGTGCCACTATGCTCCAGCCTGGCGACAGAGTAAGACTCTGTCTCAAAAAAAAAAAAAAAGCAACACCCAACTACATGCTGCCTATAAGAAATCAATTTTAAATATGGATACAGATAGATTAAAGTAAAATGACAGAAAAACTTATATAATGCCAACACTAGTCAAAAGAAAGCTGAAGTGACTATATCAGACAAAGAAGATTTTATAATAAAGAAAATTATCAGGGATAAAAGAAGGACGTATCAATAAAAAAGACATAGCCATTCTAAGTGTCTATATGCATAATAACAGAGCTTCAAAACACAGGAAGCAAGACCTGAAAGGACTGTGAGGAGAAATCGACAAATGCAAAGTTATAGGCAGAGATTTCAATACTCCTCTCTTATTGGTTGATAAATTGGTAGTCAAAAAATCAGTAAGAATACAGAAGATCTGCTCAACACTATCAACCAACCTGACCTACTGGCATTTATAGCACACTTCATCTAACAGCAGAATATACATTCTCTTCAAGTGTACAGAGGACACTTGCCAAGAGAGACCATATTATTTGCCACAAAAAAAGTCTCAATAAAATTAAAAGGATTCAGGGCACACGAACTATGTTCTGTGACCGCAACTGAATTCAATTAGAAATCAGTAATGTGCTCTTCTAGAAAATGTCCAAATATTTGGAAACTAAATAATATTGTTCTGAACAACCCATGGTTCAGGGAAGAAATCAAAAGGGGAATTAGAATGCATTTTGCATGAAAATGAAAACATAGCTTACAAGAATTTTTGACATAAATTTTCCCCAAAGTATTTACTTAGTTTATGTCATGAAACTCCCATACTAGAAAAAAAGGTCTCAAATCAATGACTTGACCTTCCATCTTAAGAAACTAGAGAAAAAACAAAAACAAATGAACCCCAAAGTAAGAAAAGGAAGGAAATAATAAAGATGAGAGTGGAAATAAAAGAAGTAGAAAATAGAAAAACAATGAAGAATGGGTGAAAACGAAAGCTGGTTCTTTGAGAATATCAGTAAAATTGATAGACCTCTTAATAGCCAGACTGACAAGGATACACACACACACACAGACACACACACACACACACACACACACACACACACACAGACAATTACCAATTTCAGAAATGAGAGAGGAGATATCACTGCAGATTTTACAGATATTAAAATGATAAGAGGATATTATAAACAACTTAATGCTAACAAATTCAAGAACTTAGGTGAAATGGACAAATTCCTTGAAAGACACAGACTACCAAAACTCATTTGCGAAGAAATAATCAGAAAAGTTCTATACATATTAAAGAAATTGAGGCCGGGTATGGTGGCTCACACCTACAATCCCAGCACTTTGGGAGGCTGAGGCAGGCAGATCACCTGAGGTTAGGAGTTCAAGACCAGGCTGGCCAACATGGTGAAACCCTGTTTCTACTAAAAATACAAAAATTAGCCAGGCAATAATCCCAGCTACTTGGGAGGCTGAGGCAGGAGAATCGCTTGAGGTTGCAGTGGGCCAAGGCTGCACTATTGAGGTCCAGCCTGGGCAACAAAAGTAAAACGCATCTTAAAAAAAAAAAAAAAAAAAAAGGAAATTGAATTTGTAATTTAAAACCTTTTCCTAAAAAAAAAATAGGAGCAGATAGCCTCAATAGTGAATTCTATAAAACATTTTTTAAAAAGTACAAATTGTACATAAACACTCCCAGAATTAAAAAATTTTTTTTTTTTTATTTTTCAGAGATAGGGTCTCTGTCGCCCAGCTTGGAGTACAGTGGTGTGATCATAGCTCACTGCAGCCTTGAACCCCTGGGCTCAAGTGATCCTCCCACCTTAGCCTCCCCAATAGCTAGAACTACAGGCATGTGCCACCACACCCAGCTATTTAATTTTTTTTTTTTTTTAGAGATGTGGTCTTGTTGTGTTGCCCAGGCTGGTCTCAAAATCCTGAGCTCAAGTGATTCTCCCACCTTGGCCTCCCAAAGCACTGGGATTATAGATGTCAGCCACTGAACACATCCCCAGAAATGTGAATAGGAGGAAATACTTCCCAATTCATTCCATGAAGCCAGTATTACCTTGATACCTAAACCAGAAAAAAGCATTATAAGAAAATAAAATCATAAGACAATATTCCTTATGAGCACAAATGCAATTTTTTTAAACAAAACTGTAGCAAATAGGATCCAATAATATATAATACATGGCAATTCAAGTGGGCTTTATCTGAGTGATAGAAGGTTGTTTAAACATGTTTAAATGAGCCAATCTAATTCATGATCTTAACAAACTGAAAAATAAAAACCATATGATCATCTATGTTGATGGAGAAAAAGCATGTAACAAAAATCTAACATCTCCAATTAAAAAAAAAGAAACAACCACTAGGCCAACTAGGAATAGAAGGTAATTACCTCAATTTGATGATCATCTAGAAAAAAATCCACAGCTAAAATCATAAATGAATGCTTTCACTGTAAGATCAAGAAATTTGGCTAGTATATTTACTTTCACCACTCTGTTCAACTTTGTATTAGAGAGTCCAGCCAATACAATCAGGTAAAAAACAAAGAAAAAGGAAGAAAAAAAAAAGGCATCAACTGGAAACAAGGAAGAAAAACTATCTTCATTTACAGATAATATGAGTATGCAGAAAATCTAAAGGAATTTTTAAAAACAGCTATTAAAACTAACAAGTGAGTCTGTCAGGGTTATAGAAGAAAAGATCAATGTACAAAAATCAATAATATTTCCACTTACTAGAAATGAATAATTGAAAATTGAAAAATACACTTAGTATATCAAAATACTTGGTGATAAATATTACAAAAGATGTGCACAATCTGTACACTGAAAACTATAAAACATGCTGAGAGAAATTTTTAAAAACCTAAATATACAGAAAGATATACTATGTTCATGGATTGGAAGACTCAATATTGTTAAGATATCAGTTCTCCCCCAAACTGACCTATAGATTCAACACGATCCTAGTCAAGATCCCTCCAGACTGTTGTTTTATAACAACTGACAATTCAATTCATATGGAACTGTGGTGGATGTGGAGTAGCCAAAACAACTTTGAAAAAGAGCAAAGTTGGAAAACTAACACAACCTGATTTCCAGATGTTATAAAGCTACAGTTATTTCTCAATATAATCTGGTCTTCACATATAAAAATGTGTACAGATATCTAACCAATCAATATAGATTTCTGTTCTAAAACTCAGGGTAAACCAATAGACATTCTTAGCCCCATAAGATTGTTTTGCTAGTAGATATGACTTTATTCCAAATGCCAAGAATGTACTTCTTTGAGAGCGTCATTGACTATCCTCAACTTCAAATTTATTTGAGTTTCTTCAAAGAAACCAGGATTAGATTTATGTTCCCTATTACAAATTATCTTAAAACCTATTGGTCCATTTAAACTTCCTATTAAGATAGAATCACCCCATTCCACTGGTTTATAAAGCTTTTGAATTAGCAGAAAATTTGTTTTGATGGACTGATTTTCTTGATTTAAAGAAAATTATTTTGTTCCATAACATTTAAAGTGAGTGTTTTTATACTTCAAAGATGTTGTGAATCAATTTTTTTTTTTAGAATGGTGTAGCAGATGTTTGAATTATAAATTCTACTGTCTGCATTCACTCTATGTTGCACATTCTTACTGTAAGTCTGTGAGTGCTGTACACTGTGGTAATATTTAGGTCTGCAAGAACACAAAGTGTGTTCCAAGGTTATGGGGGGATACATCATAATTCAGTGAACTTCATAAGCAATACAAGAGGCCATGAGAATAAAGACATGAAGGTTTTAATCATCTCTGTCTCCAGAAAACCTCAAAGCACATATCTTTTTTTTGTTGTTGTTTAGAGAAGGGGTCTCATTTTGCTGTCCATGCTGGTCTCAAACTCCCGGCTTCAAGCGATCTTCTCACTTCATCCTCCCAAAGTGCTGAGATTATAGGTATGTGTGACTGTGCCTGGCCAGCACACATCCTTAACACTGATAATATTCCCAATAGCCTGGGTGCAGTGGCTCATGCCTATAATCCCAGCACTTTGAAAGGCCAAGACGAGTGGATCACTTGAGGTTAGGAATTCGAGATCAGCCTGGCCAACATGGTGAAATCTCATCTCTACTAAGAATACAAAAATTAGCAGAGTGTGGTGGTGCATGCCTGTAATCCCCGCTACTCGGGAGGCTGAGGCAGGAGAATCACTGGAACCTGGGGGATGGAGGTTGCAATGAGCAGAGATTGTGCCACTGTACTCCAGCCTGGGCAACAGAGTGAGACTCAGTCTTAAAAACAAAACAAAACAAAACAACAACAAAAAACCATTTCCAATAAATAATGGCTATCCAGTAAGAGATGGGCAAATATTTAGTTGGTTAAGATATATTGCTAACTGTAATAAAATGAATGTAAAAATCACATCCCATTAGGAGTAAGCAAAATTCTAGCTTACGTCAGGGAAAATTTTGAAACAGTTATTTTATCAATTAGTACAATTTATATATAAAAGTAGCTAATATGAGAGGAAAACTAGGAAGATGCAGAAAAAAGGGAATAGAAAAGAGGTGAACAAATAATATTATTATGTGCTAGGCACTTCATACATATTATTTCTTGTTATGCTCATAACAGTCCTGTGGGAGTTATAACTGCCCCGACTTTGCAGAAGAAAGAACTGACACTCAGCCAGGTGAAATAATTTGTCCCAAGGTCACATCCCTAACAACAGAACAACTCAGTTTCCAACCCAAGTTTGCTATTCCAAAGTCTTGGTCCTCTCATTACTCTATGCAAATTACCACAGAAAGAATATTAACAGAGCATATAATAGTTTAGTTTATTTTTGCTGATGAAGATGTCTGCTACAAGCTGCCATGACAGGGAGTCACTGGATTTGACTTACTTCAAGGAGGAATCCCCGACACCAATGCAGCCTCGCAAGCTAAGCTTCCTCAGGAATCCACCGCATCGCTTCGAGATATTTTCCACCACTCGGCCCTTTAATCAAGAAAGTTGGGGAAAAATACAGTTTTGTTCATGCTGCTTATCTAATAGCAAAATAACCTGAAATTTAGGAACTGAATATATTTTTCCAAGTGTAATAGAAGATATCCTGGAACATTCCTCTTGCACCTCAGTTCTACCCTTAATGCATAAAGGGGCTGCAAGCACTGAAAAACGTTTTCAATTAAATCATTAATTATTCTAAAACCAACCAACAAACAAAAACAAACACAAAAACAAAAACCTGTACCCTGTCTTTTGAAAGCCTTAGCCCTGGGGTTAAGCCTTCCCTACCCAGGGCTCACAGCTATTCTGCCGATCATAAGGCTTTTTGAGGTTATATGTGGGAATATCAGCCACTGAGCAGAGATCTAAGACAATGTTGCTTTAAAAAGAAAATCCTACTTTAGCTAAACATTACCACTTTAAAAGCATAACAATGTATTGTAAAAGCTCCCCCTCATCTTCCTTAGCAGTCCCTTTCTTAAACACCTTTGCTTTGAAAAAGGAACTTTTGCCAGTTACTGGCAGAGATATTACAGGAAGCAAAAAGAAAATGAACACTGATTAAGTACTTCCACTTTTTAAAAAATGTTTTCTATTTCAAATCACTTTTTTACTTTAGAGACGGGGCTGGTGGTGGTGGGGTCTCACTCTGGTACCCAGATTGGAATACAGCAGTGTGTCATACCCCACTGCAGCCTCTAACTCCTGGGCTCAAGTGATCCTCCCGCCTCAGCCTACGACAGAGCTAGGACTACAGGCACATATCAGGATTATTTATACATATTATTTCTTGTTATGCTCATAAGAGTCCTGTGGGAGTTATAACTGCCCCGACTTTGCAGAAGAAAGAACTGACACTCAGCCAGGTGAAATAATTTGTCCCAAGGTCACACCCCTAACATGCACCTGGTTTACTTCTATTTTTTGAGGAACAACTTCTTATATCTATTATGGCTCATTTAATAGTCAAACAAACTTCATGAACACTCCCAAAATGGAGGTAAGGAAGAGTATGTGTGGGATACAGAAGATCCCTTAGGGAATCCCATAGTACTACCATGTCCTCTGATTTATGTCACTAGCAAACTACAACAACCCAATCCAAGCAGGACTATTAATGACCACACCCTTCAGGAATAAAGGTCTGAGTCACTCCACCAGGTAAAGAACCATGACCATCTGAGGTGTTTGCTGAAAGCAAAGGAATACAGAAATGCATCGTGGAAGAAGGCAGTTATAAACACTAACTACAACCTCTACCTCCACAAGGGAGGAAAAGTTCAAAGGGACAATTTCATTTTTTTGGAATACTATTATCCTCATTTTCTAAAACAGCAATCTTGGCACTGCTGAAAATGATGGTTTCTAGATTCATCCATTCTCTACAAAGGACACAAACTCATCATTCTTTTATGGCTGCATAGTATTCTGTGGTATATATGTGCCACATTTTCTTTGTCCAGTCTATCACTGATGGGCATTTGGGTTGGTTCCAGGTCTTTGCTATCGTAAACAGCAATGCAGCCAACATACGTGTGCATGTGTATTTATAATAGAGCAATTCGTAATCCTTTGGGTATATACCCAGTAATGGGATTGCTGGGTCAAATGGAATTTCTATTTCTAGATCCTTGAGGAATCACCACACTGTCTTCCATAATGGTTGAACTAATTTACACTCCCACCAACAGTGTAAAAGTGTTCCTTTTTCTCCACATCCTCTCCAGCATCTGCTGTCTCCAGGTTTTTCAATGATCACCATTCTAACCAGTATGAGATGTTATCTCAATGTGGTTTTGATTTGCATTTCTCTAATGACCAATGATGATGAGCATTTTTTCATATGTTTGTTGGCTGCATATATGTCTTCTTTTGAAAAGTGTCTGTTCACATCCTTCGCCCACTTTTGAATGGGTTTGTTTGTTTTTTTCTTGTAAATCTGCTTTAGTTCTTTGTAGATTCTGGATATTACTCCTTTGTCAGATGGGTAGATTGCAAACATTTTTTCCCATTCTGTCAGTTGCTGGTTGACTCTAATGATTGTTTCTTTTGTTGTGCAGAAGCTCTGGGGTTTAATTAGGTTCCATTTGTCTATTTTAGTTTTTGTTGCCATTGCTTTCGGTGTTTTAGTCATGAAGTCCTTGCCTATGCCTATGTCCTGGATGATGTTGCCTAGGTTTTCTTCTAGGGTTTTTATGGTGTTAGGTCTTATCTTTAAATCTTTTATCCATCTGGAGTTAATTTTTGTATAAGGTGTAAGGAAGGGGTCCAATTTCAGCTTCCTGCATCCCCAGGATGAAGCCTACTTGATCGTGGTGGATAAGCTTTTTGATATGCTGTTGCAGTGGGTTTGCCAGTATTTAATTGAAGATCTTTGTATCAATATTCATCATAGATATTGGCCTGTAGTTTTCTTTTTTAGTTGTGTCTCTGCCAGGTTTTGGTATCAGGATGATACTGGTCTCACAGAAAGAATTAGGGAGGATTCCCTCTTTTTGTATTGTTTGGAATGGTTTCAACAGGAATGGTACCAGCTCCTCTTTGTACACCTGGTAGAATTCAGCTGTGAACTCATCTGGACCTGGACTTTTTTTGGTTGGTAGGCTATTAATTGCTGCCTTGACTTCAGACCTTGTTATTGGTCTATTCAAGGTTTCAACTACTTCCTGGTTTAGGCTTGGGAGGGTGTAAGTGTCCAGGAATTTATCCATTTCTTCCAGGTTTACTAGTTTATGTGCATAGAGTTGTTCATAATAATCTCTGATGATGGTTTGTATTTCTGTGGAATCTGTGGTGATATCCCCTTTATTGTTTTTTATTGCATCTATTTGATTCTTCCTCCTTTTCTTTTTTATTAATCTGACTAGAGGTCTATTTGGTTGATCTTTTCCAAAAACCAGCTCCTGGACTGACTGATTTTTTGAAGGTTTTTTTGTGTTTCTATTTCCTTCAGTTCTGCTCTGATCTTAGTTATTTCTTGTCTTCTGCTAGCTTTCGAGTTTTTCTGATCTTGCTCCTCTAGCTCTTTCAATTTTGATGATAGGGTGTCAATTTTAGATCTTTCCTTGGTTCTCATGTGGTTATTTATTGCTATAAATTTCCCTCCAGACACTGCTTTAAATGTGTCCCATAGATTCTGGTATGTTGTGTCTTCGTTCTTGTTGGTTTTGAAGAACATTTTGATTTCTGTCTTTATATCACTGTTTATCTATTTGTCATTCAGGAGCAAGTTGTTCAGTTTCCATGTGATTGTGCAGTTTTGAGTGCTTTTCTTAATCCTGAGTTCTAATTTGATTGCACTGTGGTCTGAGAGACTGTTTGTTATGATATCTGTTCTTTTGCATTTGCTGAGGAGTGATTTACTTTCAATTATGTGGTCAATTTTAGAGTAAGTGTGATGTGGTGCTGAGAAGAATGTGTTTGGGGTGGAGTGTTCTGTAAATGTCTATTAGGTCTGCTTGGTCCAGATCTGCGTTCAAGTTCTGGATATCCTTGGTGACTTTCTGTCTCATTGATCTCTCCAATATTGTCAGTGGAGTATTAAAGTCTCCCACTATTATTGTGTGGGAGTCTAAGTCTCTTTGTAGGTCATTAAGAATTTGCTTTATGCATCTGCGTGCTCCTGTATTGGGTGTATATATATTTAGGATAGTTAGCTCTTCTTGTTGCATTGATCCTTTTACCATTATGTAATGCCCTTCTTTGTCTTTCTCTCTTTGTTGGTTTTAAGTCTATTTTATCAGAGACTAGGATTGCTACTCCTGCTTTTTTTTTTTTTTTTTGGCTCTCCATTTGCTTGGTAGATCTTCTTCCATCCCTTTGAGTCTATGTGAGTCTTTGCACGTGAGATGGGTTTCCTGAATACAGCACACCATTGTGTCTTGACTTTTATCCAGCTTACCAGTCTGTGTCTTTTGATTGGGGCATTTAGGCCATTTATATTCAACATTAATATTATTATGTTTGAATTTGATCCTGCCATTTTGTTACTGGCTGGTTGTTTTGCCTGTTAGTTCATGTGGTTTCTTCACTGCATCATTGTTCTTTACCGTTCAGTACATTTTTGTAGTGGCTGGTACTGGTTGTTCCTTTCCATGTTTAGTACTTCCTTCAGGAGTTCTTGTAAGGCAGGTCTTGTAGCGATGAAATCTCTCAGCAGTTGCTTGTCTGTAAAGGATTTTATTTCCCCTTCACTTATGAAGCTTAGTTTGGCCGGATATGAAATTCTGGGTTGAAAGGTCTTTTCTTTAAGGATGTTGAATATTGGCCCTCACTCCCTTCTAGCTTGTATAGTTTCCACAGAGAGATCTGCTGTGAGTCTGATAGTCTTTGCTTTGTGGGTAACTTGACCTTTCTCTCTGGCTGCCCTTAGAATTTTTTCCTTCATTTCAACCCTGGTGAATTTGACGGTTATGTGTCTTGAGGTTGCTCTTCTTGAGGAATATCTTTGTGGTGTTCTATGTATTTCCTGGATTTGAATGTTGGCCTGCCTTGTTAGATTGGGAAAGTTCTCTTGGATAATATCCTGAAGAGTGTTTTCCAGCTTGGATTCATTCTTCCTGTGACATTCAGGTTTGCCGATCAAGCATAGATTAGGTCTTTTCACATAATCCCATAGTTCCTGGAGGCTTTGTCCATTTCTTTTCACTCTTTTTTCTCTAATCTTGCCTTCTCATCTTATTTCATTGATTTTATCTTCTATCTCTGATATCCTTTCTTCTGCTCGATCAATTCGGCTGGTGAAACTTGTGCATGCCTTGCGAAGTTCTCGTGCTGTGTTTTTCAGCTCCATCAAGTCATTTATGTTCTTCTCTAAGCTGGTTATTCTAGTTAGCATTTCCTCAGACCTTTTTTCAACATTCTTAGTTTATTTGCATTGGGTTAGAACATGGTCTTTTAACTCAAGAGAAGTTTGTAATTATCCACTTTCTGAAGCCTGCTTCTGTCAATTCACCACACTCATTTTATCTTGTTTTGTTCCCTTGTTGGTGAGGAGTTGTGATCCCTGGGAGGGGAAGAGGTTTTCTGGTCTTTGAAGGTTTCATCCTTTCTGCGCTGTTTTTTCCCCATCTTCGTGGATTTATCTCCCTTTGATCTTTGAAGTTGATGATTTTGGGAGAAATCTGAGTGGACGTCCTTTCTGTTGCAGTTGGAGCTATATGTTTTTTGGCCTGTAGAGGCGCTGCTGGGCTGCCTTGGATTCAGTCAGGTTGCTGGGTGGGTGGTCTTCTCCTGGGTTTTCTTTGCAGGTGAAATTAAACCCCCCTTCTCAATGGCATCTCTCCTTCCCTGAGCTCGAGCTTCCTGGTTGGGGTCAAACTGGTGTATTCGCTGCCAAGCTCTATGGTGCACGGGCTTCAGTTTGAATTTTGTGGGGGGTGGGGCCTGCCAGGCCTTATGACCTGTTTCCCTGCTTTCAACTCTGCCTCTTTCTGTGGGATGGGTTGTTCTGTCCCGCTGGCGCTAGTCCAAATTTCCACCCGAGTTCAGCCAACAACTTGTGGCACCAGGTGGGAGCTGTGGCTCAGATTTGCATCGACAACCTACCACGCCCCTCAGTCTGGCAGGGCTCTCGTGGACCGTGGGTTGCAGGAGGGATGCAGTAAGCACAGGATCCGAATCGGAGCACCAAGGGGGTGAAGTCCCCTGACCCTCTGAGCCAGCTGCACGTTCCAGGTGGGGACACGCTGCCCTATCTTGGCTCATTCTCCCTGGGCAGCTCTCACCCTACTTTGGCTCCCTCCCTGGGCTACTGTCAGAGTCCTTCCAGTCCCCCAAAAATGAACCTGGCACCTCATTTGGAATCGTGAAGTCCTCTAGCCCTCTGTGTCTCATTTGCTGGGAGCTGCATTCTGGTGTTGCCTCCTCTCAGTCATCTTGGTGGCGTCCCGTTTTTTTTTTTTTTTTTTTTTGAGACAGGGTCTCACTCTGTCACCCAGGCTAGAGTGTAATGGCACAATCAGAGCTCATTGTAACCTCTGCCTCCTGGGCTCAGGTGATCCTCCCACTTCAGCCTCCTGAGTAGCTGGGACTACAGGTGTGTGCCATTGTGCCTGGCTAATTTTTGTTTTTTCATCTGTAGACACAGGTTTTGCTGTGTTGTCCAGGCTGGTCTTGAACTCCTGGGCTTCAGCAATCTGCCTGGCTTGGCCTCCCACAGTTTTGGGATTTCAGGTGTGAGCCACTGCACCCCGCCTAACTTTAAAAGTTCTTCATGTGTTTTCCAAAAAGGCTGTATGGTTGGAAAAGTCATCAAAATTGAGGAGATGTGAAGAACCAAAGACAAAGAGAAATAATTTTGCTCAACTTTTTCAAAACAATAACTCTCTTTGTGGTCAGTAGAAATGACTACAATTTTTAGAAATTAAAGGTCCTCTGCATCATCACTAAGTAAATGCGGTGAACAAAGATTTAGAGATGATCAGTTTGAAGGGGAATTACATTCACTGGCATGGAATGTTGGCATCTTTAGGTGGGCACTATTGTAATCACTGCCAATAAGTCTCAAAAGAGCACTAAAGAATACCTAATTCAGAAACTACAGTGTTAAGACAGGACCTAGAGCTTATTTTTCCAGGATGGGCACAAATCCTTGAGGTCCCTACTCCTTCCAAGCTCAGAACACCACAATATGACAGAAATAGGGGGTTTCTCTTTTGATTTAATAAAGGGAAATCTTCTGCGCTGCCCCACTTACTGGAAGTATTGTGCTCCACTGGTTTAAGGTGAGGACCAGAGACTCTCGTGCAGTAAGTAACGTAAAGAAGGAGGTGAAGAATCTCCACAACTGACCATTAGTTTGTCTAGGTCAAGCCAGGTTAAGTAGCGAGCAGGAAATTGCTTAGCTCAATCCTACTGTTAAACATATTAATTTCCTTATCCATTAAAATAAAAAACCCACCACACCTTGGTAAAAACACATGGCAAACATACTATGTGAGTAACTAAATTAAAATGCAATTCCACTACTGTAAGTTAGTTGGCTAACCTGGAAATAAATTAGGTTTCACATAAAGTAGATAATAAACTTCAGAATCTCAAGACCCTCAAACCAGCGCTTCAGACAATTCCTAAGTACAATGCTCTTTAACGTTCCCTGCCTCAACTTTCTTTTCGGTTAGAAATTTAGTATTGAGTATTAAAGTTGTTTTAAAATAAACTTTCCTTATGTGGTCACTTTTATCACACTTAAATGGAGATATTTACATATTTACAGATAAATATATCAGAATCTTGGAATTATAAAAGACTTAACTATTACTTTACTTCTTTATTTTACAGATAATAAAACAGAAGTACTAAGAGATTATACGACTTAAGTGGCTGAGCTGGGATGACACTTTAGATTTCCAGCCCCACTCATGGGCCTGTGCTTCTGCCATTTTTCCACTTTTGATGCCGAATTAGAATTCTCAGCAGACTCTTTAGGTCAATAAATATTTGTGAAGTCTCCTAAGGTTAAAGCACTGAACCAGGTGTTAATGATGCAGGTGTGTGGCTAAAGCTGAGTAGTAAAACTCAGACTATAAACCTAAATGAAGGAAAAGCAGTCTGTTACTGATACAATTTAAAATGTAAGCAGGATTTTGTTTTGATGTATGCAAATCTCTTCCAGTTTTTCTTTTTTCTGCTCTACCTCAGCACTTTAATAGTAGATCTAAATGCAGTAAAATATAAAAAGGCGGGAAAGACGGAACAGCTACTCAGCTTTTTAAAGTTTTCTGTCTAAACCAAAGCTAACTTACCTCTACATCTGTTTGAAAGTTAAAAAGATCTATTCTTTGCCAGTTGCTTCCATCCAGGGCTAAGATGTTCCAAGCCTGGAAGGTGGGAGGTAAAGGAAGAGGGATTGGGATAAAAGAAACACATTTATTGAGACTATTAAAGAAAGCCTTGATTAACCTTTATTTTCAAACTTTTATTTTTGATGTATATTAAGTTAATCATCAAATGCAAAATTATACCATTGTGTTATATTAAGTATAAAAGATAATAAAGTTTTAATTTTCAGTGATTTGAATTAAAACTCATTCTAATAAAACTTGACATTTATTGATTAAAAATCTGGTGAATACTCTACCTTAGAAATCTGTGCACATCGGCACAAAGTTACTATATCCAAGAAGGAAAATATTCTATAGAGAGAGGAAAAAAACACAAATACGAGATGGTGTTAACATTTCAGGATAATTGTAACTTGAAAGATAAAATCTAATGTGCCACCTGGATACGTAAGTTTTTTCAAGATTCCTCAATATGTAATATATAAGTGCACTATAATTTTATATCACTACAGTGAAATATTAAATGTTTGCATGTTAAGAAGTTTTGGACACACTGTACAAATTACCTTAGAAATCATTAAGCTTGTATTTCCCTTGTTCTAAGAAATGGACACGAGAAAGACCATAACTGGTTCTATTTGAAGACCAACTCTCTAGCAGAATAAGCCCTCTTTTGGTGGTAGATGCACTAAACAGGCTCATATGCCTGAGCCTCAGATAACATTGTCAAAAAAAGCTTGATGACAAAGCCCATTTGGTTTGAAGTATTTGTTCGCCTCCAGAAAGATGGAGCTCATTAGTTGGCAAAATCTATAAGTGACCAGTTTTTCCTAACCAAAAGCCAAGGAGCCACAGAACATAGGAAAGATGGGGGGAAAGAAAAGCAGACAGAAGCAAACAAAATCTTAGTTGGCATTGGTAATGCCTTAGAGGGACCAGTAGCTGCCAGCTTGGCAGGGGACAGAGTGAAGCCTTAACATTCTGGCAGTCAAGGAGAGGAGCTGCCGCTGACAGCACGTGAGCAAACAGCCATGTGCGCCTCAGTACTGCAGAGTGACAGCCGAAAGCAAAGGGCAGCTTTTCTGTGAAAGAAGGGTGGATAGGGTTGAAGTCAGGAACAAGAACAGTGCCTCCATTCTGAGGGTCCTGGAAAGTAAATATGAGAGTCTATGCCTCTGAGTGTGGAAGGGGGAGAGTGGGAAGATGGCAAACAGCCACCTATAATGTTCCTCAAAATTCTTCAAAGGTAACAAGCAGTGCTGGGATAAAAATCCATGGGATCAGGGAAGGAGAGCAGAATCATAAAACATCAGAGTGTTGTACCCTACAATAACACACCCGCATGCAGTTCCATGGGATAGTGACTGCACAGATGCCATCCTACGGTATAGACTACAGTCATTTTCTAGTGAAAAGCAAAGGACAGAAGCATAATAAGGGCTACACTGACTTTTAAAGATTCTGGCCGGGCACAGTGGCTCACACCTGTATTTCCAGCACTTTGGGAGGCTGAGGCGGGAGGATCACAAGGTCAGGAGTTTGAAACCAGCCTGACCAACATATAATTCATATAATGAAACCCCGTCTCTACTAAAAATACAAAAATTAGCCGGGTGTGGTGGCAGGCACCTGTAATCCCAGCTACTTAGGAGGCTGAGGCAGGAGAAGCACTTGAACTCGAGAGGCAGAGGTTGCAGTGAGTCGAGATTGCGCCACTGCACTCCAACCTGGGTGACAGAGCGAGACTCCATCTCAAAAAAAAAAAAAAAAGATTCAGTGGATCTTAGTACATAGAAAAATGCTAGTGGCTAAAATATGAGTACTTAAACATATATATTCAATGTACTTCAGGGTATCTACACATCTACAGTGCCCAACCCAAAGGCTCTCCTGCCCCTAAGAGCTGTGTCCTGTGACGGACGACCATCCCACAGCTAGCCATATACAACTGTCGGCTCCCTGCAGGAAACAACCACCAGACAGAGAAATTAGCCTGGTACAGCAGAATCAGATTTCATGCAGGGATTGGGATCTAAAAGCATAAGTCAAAGGTAAAAAAAAGAATTAGCTTTTTTTTTTAAGAATTAGTGTCCTTTGAAAATCCCTTAAGAGTATAGCACCTTTACCACGTCTCAGTAATAATAATACTGGTAATAACAAAAACAGTTAACATTGATTATGCACTGACTATGTGCCAGCCATGGTTTACATGCTAGTCATTTGACGGGCACAACACTGCTATGAGGTGTTGTGCTATTACTATCTCCATTTTACAGGTAAGGACACTGAGCACAGAGGTTAAGTAACCTGCCCAGGGCACATCGATGGTAAAGGCAGAACTAGGATTTGAACCCAGGTAGTCTGGCTCAAGAGCACAAGCCTATGACCATTACATATATTGCTTTGGAAAGTTACGCAGCTGTTTTTCCCTCAGAATTGGACTAGATCCCAAGAAAGAAAAAAAACTTTTAATCTAGGAGATGTGAGCCGCTATGTGGGCTCTAGAGTGACTGACACAAGTAGCTATAAAGTAACCCAACAATGCCATACACTGGCCACCATAACTCCTACCCTATGGTTCAACAATGTACAGCCAATCACTAATCAATGTTACTTCTGGAAACCAATGAGAGTTCCCAAAAAACAACTTTTGTAATTGCCCCCTCTCCTGATAAACCCCCTCCCCTCAACCTTAAGATAAACTCTCTAGCTTAATTTTGCCTCAATTTCCTTATTTAGGTCAACAGTACATTTTTTTTTTTTTTTCAGATGGAGTTTTGCTCTTGTTGCCCAGGCTGGAGTGCAGTGGTGCAATCTTGGCTCACCACAACCTCCGCCTCCTAGCTTCAAGCAATTCTCCTGCCTCAGCCTCCCAAGTAGCTGGGATTATAGGCATGTGCCACCATGCCCAGCTAATTTTGTATTTTCAGTAGAGATGGGATTTCTCCATGTTGGTCACAAACTCCCGACCTCAGGTGATCCACCTGCCTTGGCCTCCCAAAGTGCTGGGATTACAGGTGTGAGCCACCATACCCAGCCTACAGTGCTATTTCTTAACTGATAACAGATGAAGTAGCTTTCATTTAGTGAGTATGTTGTTTGGAACAAACTGGATTCATGCTTCACTCACAAATGAAGCAAGATGCAAACACACTGAGACACACAGGAACCAACAGTTGGAACAGGAATTCACATTTTTCATCTCATGCTTACTACCTAGTTTTATGATTACTGAATGAAAAAATAGATTGCCTAAAGTATTTACATTATTTCCCCTCTCACCAACCTTTTACACTGAAAGTAGTTGAATGTGCACAAATAGGCATGGTAATACTCCAAACTACCACACTGATGCCAACGCCAATTCCTGACTCACGTTTCAATGAATAGAAGTAATGCACTGAATTACACAGCCTGGAATACTGGCAATAGAAACGCAGACAGCCACATAAGTGGCAAACTTGAGTCCTGACCCCTCCAAAACATTCTTTCCTGGAAAGTGCTTCCTATCTCAAATGTGATAACCTCAACTTTATGAGGCAAGCACTACAATAGCACCCTGGTTAGAAATATACACAGGGGAGCGAAGGGTTGGATGTACTTTTGGACTTTGTATTGTGCTCCATTAGTCTGTCTGTCTTTGTGCAAGTAAGGCTGTTTTAATTATGAAGCTTCAATAATAAGTCACAATGTCTGGTAATGTAAGGCTTTCAACTTTGTTCTTCTCCATGAAGATTACCTTAGTTATTCTTGATACTCGGAATTTCCAATTAAGTTTCAGAATCAGCATATCAATTTCCACAAGAAAATTTTCTGAAATTTTTACTGGGATTGCACTGAATTTATAGAAAATTTGGGAAAAATTGAGATTTTTACCATATTAAATCTTCCGATCCAGAAACCAGATCCATTCCAAAATTTATTTAGGACTTCTTTAATTTCTCACAGTAATTGTTGTAGTTTTCCATATAGATACCTTGCTGATCTTTAGATTTTTTTTTCCTGGTTATTTAATGTTCTTATTATTAAAATGGAATATTTTGGGGTGGGCATGTGGCTCACGCCTATAATCCCAGAACTTTGGAGGCTGAGGCAGGAGGATCATCTTGGCCCAGGATTCAAGACCAGCATGAGCAACATGGTAAAACTCTATTGCTACAAAAATATGTATAATAACGAGCCAGGTGGGATGGTGAGTCCCATAGTCCCAGCTACTCAAGAGGCTGAGGTAGTAGGATCAACAGAGCCTAGGAATGTCAAGGCTGCAGTGAGCTATGAACCCAGGTGACAGAATGAGACCCTGTTTCAAAAAAAAAAAAAGGGGGGGGGAATATTTTAAATGTCATTCTTTAATTGTTGCTAGTTTATAATGTTAATTTTCATATACTGACCTTGTACCCAACCGTATTTCTAAATTTGTTTATTCATTCTGATTTTTTTTCCCTGAGACGGAGTCTTGCTCTGTCTCTACATAAAACATCAATTCACTATTAAATAATGAACCAACTTTCCTCCTTTCCAATAATTATACTTTCTATTTCTTTTGCTTATTACAGTGGCTATGATCTTCTCTAGTACAATGATAAATAGAACTGGTAATGAAATATATCTTTGTCACATACTCATCTCAGAGAAAAAGCTGCCACTATTCCATTTTTTTTTTTTAATAAGAGTAAAAAAGAAAAGGAAAGAAAAAGTAGGAGAGAGAACAGAATTCTTGCTCTATTGCCCAGGCTGGAATGCAATCTTAAAAAGGTAACAAAAACCTCTTTTATGCCATCAATTATACACAACAGAGACAGAAAGGAATACAGGAAGAAAATAACAAACAAACAGTCAACCAATATTTCATTTAGGTCTGTGAGATACTATGTAAATACTAAAGAGTAATTCACTTTTTGTTATATAGTCACTTTCAGAATGGGTGTATTATAAATTAACAATGCGATGTCAAAATCTCCTGCCATTATTGTGCAGGAGTCCAAATCTCTTTGTAAGTCAATAAAAACTTGTCTTATGTATCTAGGTGCTCCTATATTAGGTATGCATGTATTTATAATCATTAACTTCTGTTGTTACATTGATCCTTCTACCATTATGTAATGTCCTTGTTTCTTTTAGTCTTTATTACTATTAAAGTCTATTTTATTGGAGACAAGAGTTACAACTCCTGCTTTTTTTTTCTCTCTCTCTCCATTTAATTAGTAAATCTTCCTCCATCCGTTTAAGCCTTTGTGTATCATTGCGAGTTGGATCTGGATACTACGTACCAATGGATTTTAACTTTTTATTCAATTTGCCTGTCTGTGACTTTGATTAGGGCATTGTATCCATTTAAGTTTAGAATATTAATATTTGTGAGTTCAATATTGTAATTTAATGCTAACTAGATTTTTTGCCCATTAGTTGATGTAAATTCTTCATTATGGAGATACTCTACGTTTTGGTGAATTTTTGAGATAATTGATACTGGTTGTTCCTTTCTGTTTGTAGTGCTTCTTTCAGAAGATCCTGTAAAACAGGCCTGGTGGTGATGAAATCTCTGAGTCCTTGCTTGTTCATGAAAAATTTTATTTTTCCTTCGTTTTTAAAACTTAGTTTGGCAGGATATGTGATTCTGGGTTGAAAATTCTTTTCTTTAAGGATATTGAACATTGACCCTCACTCTCTTCTAGATTGTAGGGTTTCTGCTGAGAGATCTGCTGTGAGTCTGACAGGCTTCCCTTTATAGGTAATCTGATCTTTCTCTCTAGCTGCCCTTAAAATTTTCTCCTTTATTGCAACCCTAGTAAATCTAGCAATTATATGTCTTAGAGTTTATCTACTTGAGGAATATCTTTGTGGTGTTCTCTGGATTACCTGGAGTTGAGTATTATCCTGCCTTACTAGGTTAGGAAAGTTTTCCTGAATAATATCCTGAAAAATGTTTTTCAACTTAGATTCATTCTCTTCATGACATTCAGGTACACCAATCAATCGTACATTAGGTCTTTTCACATAGTCCCATATTTCCTGGAGACTTTGTTCATTCCTTTTTACTCTTTGTTCTCGAATCTTGTCTTCTCATTTCATTTCATTAAGTAGGTCTTCGACCTCTGATATCCTTTCTTCTGCTTGATCAATTCGACTGTTAAAACCTGTGCATACTTCGTGATGTTCTCTTATTGTGTTCTTCAGTTCCAGTAATTCCCTTATATTCGTTTCTAAATTGTCTATTCTCATTAGGATTTCATCAAATCTTTTTTCAAGGTTCTTAGTTTCTTTGCATTGGGCTAGGACATGTACTTTTAGCTCAAAAAAGTTCCTTATCATCCACCTTCTGAAGCCCATTTCTGTTATTAGAACACACTCGTTCTCCAACAGGCCTTGTTCCCTTGATGGTGAAGAACTGTGATCCCCTGTAGAAGGAGAAGCATTCTGCTTCTGGGTATTCTCAGCTTTTTTACACTGGTTCCTTCCCGTCATTGTAATTTTATCCACCTGTTGTCTCTGTAATTACCTACTTTCAATTTAGGTCTCTGAGTGGACATCCAACTTGTTGATTCCCAACGCCAAAATCTGAGCAACCTACTGCGCAGGCTAAAACCACGGCATTAAGATTCGTGGTGCTTTTCTGTTCGGGGGATCTCTGGTCTGGCTTCCCTCTTGAATCCTTATTTCAATCATGTAAATGGGCGACTCGCCTTCCCGGAGATCCAAACGACGATCAAAAGGGAAGCTAGTCCCATTTACTCTGCACTGAGAACCGCCGCGCCGAAATGCCGGCAAAACCGCCACGCCAGCCACAAGAGTCGCGCTGGTGATTCGTGGGGCTCCTCCGCTGGGAATCCTAGTCCGTAAGCAACAAAATTTTTTCTGAAAATGTGGCGTCCTCTCCTTCTGTGCGCTTTCTCTGGGAGCTACAATCCTGAGCTGCCAGTAGTCGGCCATCTTGGATCTCTCTCCTATTCCATTATTATGATGTTTACTATATGTTTTTTTTTTTCCTGCCTTTCAATTATTTTCTAATTCCTTCATTACATCCTGTAAAATATTTCCATTTTGCACATGGATGATTTTGACACCTCTCACATTTATCTCTTTAAAATTTTTATTTAAAATAAGAGCAAGTAGTACAGAGAGTTACCATATACACACCTGCCAACAAACACATGTAGTTCCCCCTATCATTAACATATTGTTTTAGTGTGGTACGTTTGATGTTAGCCGTAGATCTTGTGTAGATGTTCTTTATCAAGTCAGGAAGTTCCTCTCTATTCCTAGTCTGATGAGTATTTTTATCATGAATGGGTGCCACAATTCGTCAAGTATTTTTTCTGCATTTTCTGATGTGACCCATAAGATTTTTTCTTTAGTCTGCTGATGCAATAGATTACACTGATTTTTGAATGGTTAAAATAGCCTTGCATACTTGAAATAAATTCTCCTTTATTGTGGGATACAATTATTTTGTATATCACTGGATTTGACTTGCTAGTATTTTGTTAAAGATTTGTGCATCTATTTTTATGAAAAATGTTGGTCTTGAGTTCTTTTTTGTAATATTTTTATGGTCTTGGTATTATGGTAACACTGGGCTCCCAGAATGAGTTAGGGAAGTGTTCTGCTTCCAGTTTCCTGGACAATATTATTATAGAGAACTGGTATCATTTCTTTCTTAAAAGTTTGGTATAATTCACCACTGAAACCACCATCTGGGTCTGGTGCCTTCTGTTTTGGAAGGTTATTACTTATTACATTTCTTTAATATATATGCCTATTCAGTTTACTTCTCGTTGTGTGAGTTTTTGCTAGTTTGTGTCTTTCAAGGAATTGGTCCTTTCCATCTAAGTTATCAAATTTGTGAATATGAGATCAAAGCTGTAATAAAAAGTCACCAAGTTTTGAAAAGCTCAGGACTTCATGGCTTCACTGCTGAATTCTACCAAACATTTGAGGAAAAACTAATACCAATCCCACTCAAACTATTTCAAAAAACAGATGAGGAGGGAACACTTCCAAACTCATTCTACGAGGCCAGTATTACCCTGATACCAGAACCAGACAAGACCAAAAAAAGAAAACTACAGGCCAATATCTCTGATGAATATTGATGTAAAAATTCTCAACAAAATACTAGCAAATTGAATTCAACAACATATTGAAAAGATCGTTCATCATGATCATGTGAGCGTTATTCCAGGGAAGCAAGGATGGTTCAACATATGCAAATCAATCAATGTGATACATCATATCAACAGAATGAAGGACAAAAACCACATAATCAATATAACTGATGCTAAAAAGCACTGATAAAATTCAATCTCACTTCATGGTAAGACCTCTCAACAAACTGGGCGTAGAAGGAACATACCTCAACATAATAAAAGCCACACAGGACAGACCCAGAGCTTGTAACATACTGAATAGGGAAAAATTAAAAGCCTTTCTGCTAAGATCAAGGATGACCACTTTCACTACTGTTATTCAACATAGTACTGGAAGTCTATGTTGATTATTATTTCTTTAAGTGACAGAGATCCCACTATGGCATAGTACTGGAATTCCTAGCTAGAGCAACAGATAAGGGAAAGAAATAAAGGGCATTCAAATTGGAAAGGAAGAAGTCACATTATCCTTGTTTGATGATGATATGATCTTATACTTGGGAAAATCTAAACATTCTACCAAAAAATGATTAGAACCGATAAATTCAATAAAGTTGCAGGATACAAAATCAACATACAACAATCAGTAGCATTTCAATATGCCAACGGTGAACAATCTGAAAAAGAAATTTAAAAAGTAATTCCATTTACAACAGTCACAAATAAAATTGAATAACATTAAATAAGGAATCAAATTAGCCAAAAAGTGAAAGATCTCTACAATAAAAATATAAAACACTAATGCAAGAAATTCAAAAGGACACACACACACACAAAATGGAAAGATATTCCATGTTCATAGGTTAGAAGAATCAATTGTTTTGTTTTGTTGTCACCCAGGCTGGAGTGCAATGGTGCAATCTTAGCTCACTAAAACCTCTGCCTCCTGGGTTTAAGCAAGAATCAATATTGTTAAAATGTTCATATACCCAAAGCAAACGACAGACTTAATGCAATCCCTATAAAAATACAAATGACAATCTTCACAAAAACAGAACAAACACAATCCTAAAATTCATATGGAATCACAAAAGACCAAAATATAGCCAAAGCTACCCCGAGCAAAAAGAACAAAACTGGAAGAATCACATTACCTGACTTCAAATTATACTATAGAGCTATAGTAATCAAAACAGCATAGTACTGCCATAGAAACAGACACATAAGGAACAGAATAGAGAACCCAGAAACAAACTCATACACCCACAGTAAACTGAGAAGTGCCAAGAACATACATGGGGGAAAAGACAGTCTCTTCAATACATTATGCTGGGAAAAATGATATCCATCTGCAGAAGAATGAAACTAGACCCCTATCTCTCACCATATAAAAAAATAAAATTAAAATGGATTAAAGACTTACATCTAAGACTTCCAACTATGAAACTATTACATGAAAGCATTGGGAGAAATGCTCCAGGACATTGTTTTGGGCAAAAATGTATTGAGTAATACCCCACAAGCACAGGCAACTAAAGCAAAAATGGACAAATAGGATCACATCAAGTTAAAAAGCTTCTGCACAGCAAAGGATACAATCAACAAAGTGAAGAGACAACCCTCAGGATGGGAAAAAATATTTGCAAACTACATATGTGACAAAGGATTAATAACCAGAATATATAAGGAACAACTCTATAGGAAAAAGAAATCTAATAATCCAATTTAAAAATGGGCCAAAGATCTGAATAGGCATTTCTCAACAGAAGACACAAATGGCAAACAGGTATATGAAATGGTGTTCAACATCACTGATCATCGGAGAAATGCAAATGAAAATATGATGAGATACGATCTCATCCCAGTTACAATGACTTACATCCAAAAGTCAGGCAATAGCAAATGCTGGCAAGGATGTGCAGAAAAGGGAACCCTCACACGCTGTTGGTGGGAATGTAAATTAATACAACTACTATGTAGAACAGTTTGGAGGTTCCTCAAAAAACTAAAAACAGAGCTCCCATATGAACCAGAAATTCCACTGCTGCGTATATATCCAAAAGAAAGGAAATCAGTATATCAAAGAGATACCTGCACTCCCACATTTGCTGTGGCACTGTTCACAATAGCCAAGATTTGGAAGCAACTTAAGTGTACCTCAGCAGATGAACGGATAAAGAAAATGTGGGACATATATACAATGGATACATTCATCCATACATATCCAACATATATACATCCAACACATATACATTCAGCCATATAAAAAATGAGATCCTGTCATTTACAACAATATGGATGGAACTGGGGGTCATTAAGTGAAATAAGCCAGGCACAGAAAGACAAACTTCACATATTCTCACTTATTTGTGGGGGCTAAAAATTAAAACCACTGAACTCATGGAGGTAGAGAGTAGAAGGGTGGTTACCAGAGGCTGGGAAGGGTGAGGGCAGAAGGATGTGGAGGGGACATGGGGATGGTGAACGGGTATGACAAGTAGAAAGTATTAGTAAGACCTAGTATTTGATAGCACAACACAGTAACTATAGTCAATAATAAGTTCTACACTTAAAAATAACTAAAACAGTATTTGGATTGTTTATAACACAAAGGATAAATGCTTGAAGGGACAGACATCCCTATTTACCCTGATATGATTATTATACACTCTATGCCTGTATCAAACTATCTCATATACCCCATATGTATGCTTACTATGTACCCACAAAAATTTTTTTAAAAATATGAACACAGAGTTGTTAAAATTCCTTTATTATCTTTTTAATGCCCATGTAATCAGTAACAATGATCCCTTTCATTTCTGACCTTGGTACTTCAGTTCTTCTTTTATCTTGGTTAGTCTGGCTAAAGGTTTAGCAATTTTATCGAACATTTCAAAGAACCAGCTTTTCGTTTCACTTATTTTCTCTATTGTTACTAATTTCCTTGATTTCTACTCTTCCTTTCCATTTTTTCTTCTTAAGAGACAGGGTCTCATTACGTCACTCAGGATGGAGTACACTGGGGTGATCATAGCTCACTGTAACCTTGAAATCCTGGGCTCAAGGGATCCTCCTGAGTAGTTAGGACTACAGACACATGCCATCACGCCCATCTAATTTTTTTTTTTTTTAAGAGATGAGGTCTCATTATGCTCGCTTGGTCTCAAACTCATGATCTCAAGAAATCCTCCTGCATCAGCCCATTATTTCCTTTCTTTACCTTGCCCATTTTTCTCTAATTTTCTAAAATGAAAGCTTAGATTCTTGATTTAATTTTAATTTTTATTTTTTTTGTGAGATGGAGTTTCACTCTTGTTGTCCAGGATGCAATGCAATTGTGTGATCTCAGCTCACTGCAACCTCCGCCTTCCAGGTTCAAGTGATTCTCCTGCCTCAGCCTCTCAGGTAGCTGGGATTACAGGCACATGCCACCACACTTGGCTAATTTTGTATTTTTAGTAGAGACAGGGTTTCACCACATTGGCCAGGCTGGTCTTAAACTCCTGACCTCAGGTGACTCACCCACTTTGGCCTCCCAAAGTGCTAAGATTGCAGGCGTGAGCCACCACACCTCACCAGATTCTTGATTTTAGATCTTCATTTTTTCTAATGTATTCATTGAATGCAGTAAAATTCCCTCTAAACACTGCCTCCTACAAAGTTTGGTAAGTTGCATTTTCATTTTTATTTAAAAATATTTTTGCTTTTCTCTTAAGACCTTTTCTTTGACCCATGTATTATTTATATGTTGTTTAATCTCCAAATATTTTGGGATTTTTTGGCTTTCTGTTGTTTACTTCTAGTTTAACTCAATGTGGTTTGTAAGAACACTTTGTATGTTATTCTTTTAAATGAATTGAGTGTTTTATGACCTGGAATGTGGTCTATCTTGGTGAATGTTCCATATAACCTTAAGAAGAACGTGTATTTTGTTGTGGCTGGATAAAGCATTCGATAAATGTCTACCAGTTCTAGTTAACTGATATTACTGTATATTCTTCAGGATTTCTGCATTATGTTCACAAGAAAGGCTGGTCTCTATATTTCCTTTCTTAAAATGTTCTGGTAGATTTTGATACCAGAATTATCCTAGTCTTATAAAATGAATCAGAAAATGTAGTGGGTTGAATATGTGCCCCACCACCAAAAAAAGATTTGTGACCTTGTCAACAGAACCTGTGAATATTACCTTACTTGGAAAAAGGAGTATGCAAATGTAATTAAATTAGGGATCTTGAGAAGAGAAGGAAGCAATGTGAATGCAGAGACCCAGACAGGTGAGTGGTACAGCCAAAAGAAGCTGGCAGAGGAAGGAATAGATTCTCCCCCAGAGCCTGCAGAGGGTGCATAGCCATGCTCACACTTTGAATTCAGACTCTGGTCTCCAGAACTGAGAAAGAATACATTTCTGCTGTTTTCAGTCATCCAGTTTGTGGTAATTTGTTAAAGCAGACATAGAAAATGAAGACAGTAAATGTTCTTTTTCTGTTTCTGGGAAAAGTTAACGTAAGACTGACATTGTTTCTATTTTAACATTTGAAAGAATTCACAAATGAAGCCATCTGGGCATGGAGGTTGCTTTGTGGATTCAATTTCTTTAACAGATATAGGAATCTTCAGACTGGTTTTTTCTGGTGTCAATGCTGGTAATTCTGTAGAAGTTATAGTCATGTCCCCCTTCTGTTTCTGGTACCAGTTAATTTGTGCCTTCTTTCTTAATCAGTTTTAGTATGAATTTATCAATTAATCTTTTCAAAAGACCAATTTTGGGCTTCGTTAATTTTCTCTATTGTGTTTGTTTTGCATTTCCTTAATTTTGGTCTAATTTTCTTTCCTACCACTTACTTTAGTTTTAATTTATTTCCTTCCAAAGGATGCTCAAGTAATTGATTTTCAGTTTTACTACTTTTTCAATAGTGTACAATTTTACTTACCACATTTTTGGTTTTTGATCCATATGGAATTTATTTTTGAACATTTATACATTGATTGATTTTACCTCAATCCTACACTGAGTACCTATTTATGCATAGATTTGTTACTATATTCTTTATTCTTTTCCATTGTACTGTTCCAATATAACATCATTATAATTACTATAGCTTTATAATGTTAGTATGCAAAAGAGTAAGTCCACTCAATTTGATCTTCTTCAAAACTGTATTAGCTATATGGGCATCTTCACTATGATACACAAATATTAAAATCAATTTGTTAAATTATCCAAAGCTTCCTCCTGAGATTTTGACTGAAATTACAAGTGCTGAGTCTTCACACCCAGGAATGTGGTTGACTTTGACATTTATTTGCATTTTGTTTTAGTCTTTCAGAGAATTTTAATTTTCTCCAAAAAAGTTCTATTTTTGGTTCAGTTTATTCCGGAGTACTTTATAGCCTTTTTTTTTTTTTTTTTTTTTGGCTATTTTGGGTTTTTTTTTTTTTTTTTTTTTTTTTTTTTTTTTTTTTTTTTTTTTTTTTTTTTTTTTTTTTTTTTTTTTTTTTTTTTTTTTTTTTGGCTATTATGAGTATTATCTTTTTTTTGTATATATTTTCCTAATACTCAATTGAAACTGATTGTTAGATATTAATTGTATATCCAACAATATTACCATACCCTCTTATAGTCATTGATTCTTTTGATATCGCTATGGAGAAGAACAGATTGTCTCAATTAATGATACCTTTTAAATGCTTATATTTTTTATTTGTGTCTTGTTTTATTTCATTGGCTAGTATGTCTGGAAAATGCTATGTAATGAAAATAATAGATTATCCATAACACCTGCAGGCCCAAGGGCAAGAGTACCAATGAAGACTCACGTACTACAGGTTTAAATATTTTAAAGTGACAAAAATCAAGCTAGCAAACTCTTAAATATGCTTTCTTCCCTACTTGACAGATATATCTTCATAGTAACAAAATTTTTTAAAAAACTAGAAAATTACGCTATATAACTGAAGTAGGCAAAATACTAAAGATTGAATATAACTATTATTACATGACTGGGTGCTCTACTAAAGTTTTCAGTATTTGAATAATAGACTAAAGATACACACAATACTAAATATTATATTTCTAATAAAATGTTTTTCTTGCTTCATTATGTTGTTATAATTAAGGTATAATTGTGGTTTTTATATAATTTTTGTTCCATTGTTATGAATGCCAAATTAGACAACTTTTCTTGAGTCAGGTAGTTTTTAAAGTTTTTTATTAATCTGAATTTGGAGAACCTTCACTAGGCTGAAGTTTCAGTTGGGGACAGCAACAAATCTATAAAAACAATACTTAAGATTAGAAAGTATGCCAAAAGTGCTTGCATATAATGTTCAAGTTTAGTAACAAAGTAGCATAAGAGAAATTAAATTGTTATTGCACAAAATTATGTTGGTATTGTTACATGTTAGAACTAGACCTACATACACATAGATTTAAGTGTCATATGAATATTATAAAATGTTCCTTAACTGTTACATATAACTGCTGTGAATACTATACTAAGTCATGAGTACCTGCAAAATCATAAATTATAAAATGCATATAAGCAATAAAAAGATGAATGAAAAATATCAGGAAGTTATATTTGTTTTGCAAGAATTTAATGGCTGTAAATAGATCAAAATAATTTTATTATTCTGCATTTGGTCCTCGATTTGGGAAAGGAAGTATTAAAAAGAATTGTTAGAAATTTACTCTTTATCATAAATATCTAAAAGCAAAAAAGGCTTATTGTGTTGGTTCAGAATGGCAGTATTTCAAACAAACACAGTAACAAATGCTAATATTATCAGAAGCACCAAATTTTTCGTAATTGAGGAATTTTGGTTAAAAATGACTTATGAGAGTGAAAAAAGTAGGACAAGTCTACTAAAAGCAAGTCTTACTGAATGTTTTTTTCTTCTTTATCGTTCATAAGCTTTACATTTTTAATATATGTATTTAAATTTTCCTATTAGTAATATAATGCATATAAAGAAAATTGCATAAATGAAATGTATAGACCAATGACTTATAAGACAAACATCTTATTATAACCCCTACCCTGATCAAGAAATAGAACTCTGTCAGCAACCCCAGAGCCCCATACATGTCCCTTTTTTTTTTTCTCAGACGGAGTCTTGCTCCGTTGCCCAAGCTGGAGTGCAATGGCACGACCTTGGCTCACTGCAACCTCCCCATCCTGGGTCCAAGCAATTTTCCTGCCTCAGCCTCTCCAGTAGCTGGGAATACAGGCACCCATCGTCATGCCTGGCTAATTTTTGTGGTTTTAGTAGACAGGGTTTCACCATGTTGGGCAGGCTGGTTTGAACTCCTGACCTCAGGTGATCTGCCTGCCTCGGCCTCCCAAAGTGCTGGGATTACAGGCATGAGCCACCACACTGGGCCCCACATGTCCCTTTCTATTCACAATACCACCCTCCATTTCTTCTAAGTGTAGCCACCATCCTGCCACTTAATGTTCTTCAATTTCTTTTCCGTATTTATCATTCAATTTATCATCCCTAATTTATCATCAGGAGGCACATAATATTTGGTTATTTCTCCTTTTGTAATAAGAAGCACTTAAAGCTCAGTGGCTAGATCTATGAATTTATTAAGGGCTGTAAAATGGTGACATTATAATTCAGTCTTCTTTCATTTATTAGCTAGAATTCCTCAAAACCTAGGCAATAACCATTCAGGATATATGTACATGCAAGGACTTCATGACTAAAACACCAAAAGCATTGGCAACAAAAGCCAAAATAGACAAATGGGATCTGATTAAACTTAAGAGCTTCTGCACAGCAAAAGAAACTATCATTAGAGTGAACCAGCAAACAGAATGGGAAAAAATTTTTGCAATCTACCCATCTAACAAAGGGCTAATATCCAGACTCTACACAAAACTTAAGCAAATTTACAAGAAAAAAACAACCCCATCAAAAAGTGGGCAAAGGATATGAACAGATACCTTTTTTTTTCTTTTTTTGAGACAGAGTGTCACTCTGTTGCCAGGCTGGAGTGCAGTGGTGTGATCTCAGCTCACTGCAACCTCTGCCTCCTGGATTCAAGTGATTCTCCTGCTTCAGCCTCCCAAGTAGCAGGGACTACAGGCATGTGCCACCATGCCCAGCTAAGTTTTGTATTTTTAGTAGAGATGGAGTTTCACCATGTTGGCCAGATGGTTTCAATCTCTTGACTTCATGATCTGCCCACCTCGGCCTCCCAAAGTGAACAGATACTTTTCAAAAGAAAACACTTATGCGGCCAACAAACATATGAAGAAAAGCTCATCATCACTGGTCATTAGAGAAATTTAAATCAAAACTACATTGAAACAGTCCCCAGATGGCCGAACAGGAGCAGCTCTGGAGTGCAGTTCCCAGTGAGAACAACGCAGAGGGTGAGTGATCACCACATTTCCAAATGAGTTTTTACTGCCCACAGACCAGGAGATTCCTGGGTTGAAAGGTGCCATGAGTTTTCAGCATGGCTGTTTCAGCTGGCGCCATAGGTCTCCACACAAAAACTCACAAAAATCTAGGGAGCTGTTTCATCCGGCGCCTGGAATGCCTGGGATACAGAGCCGCCCATTCAACTGAAAAAAAAGGGGGATGAAACGGGGAGGCACGTGATCTGGCTCAGCAGGTCCCACCCCCACAAAGATCAGCAATCTGAAACGCTCTGGATTGAGAGTTTTGCAGCAAGCGCAGCTGGACCAGGGATGGTCATGCTCAGTGCAGGGAAGGGCGTCAGCCAGTGTCAAGGCAGTCCAGGACTAACAAGGCAGTCCGCCATTACCCAGGCAGTCCGCCATTACTGAAGCAGCCCACCATTACTAAGGCAGACGACCATTACCAAAGCAGTTCTAACTGTACGTCTGTAAACAAAACCACAAGGAAGTTCACACAGCAGCTGGGCAGAGCCCATGGCAGCTCAGCAATGCCTCTGCTGGCAGACTACGACTAGACTACCTCCTTGCTGGGCAGCGCATCTCTGAAAAAAGGCAGCAGCACATCAGGAACTTACAAATAAAACCCCACCTTCCCAGGACAGAGCACCTGGGAAAAAAGGCAGTTATGAGTTCCATTGCTGCAGACTTAAATGCACCTGCCTAGCAGCTCTGAACAGAAAAATAGAGCTCACAGCTCATCACTTGAGCTCCTATAAGGGACAGACTGGCTCCTCAAGCAGCTCCCTGACCCCTATATATCCAAAGAGACACCTCATAAAGGAGAGCTCAGGCTGACATCTGGTAAGTATCCTTCCAGGAGGAAGATAACAGAAGAAGAAACTGGCAGCAACCCTTACTGTTCTGCAGCTGCTGCAGGTGATTCCCAGGCAAGTAGGGTCTGGAGTGGACCTGCAGCAGTCCTACAGCAGAGAGGCCTGTTAGAAGGAAAACTGAAAAACAGAAAGAAATAACTTCAACATCATCAAAAGTATGTCCACTCAGAAATCCCATCTGAAAGTCACCAACTAGAAAGACCACAGGTAAATAAATCCATGAAGATGGGAAAAAACCAGGGCAAAAAGGATGAAAACACCAAAAACCAGAATGCCTCTCCTCCTCCTCTCCTAGGACAAAATGCTAAGGGCAGTCAGAGATAAAGATTGGGTTAGCCACAAAGGGAAGCCCATCAGACTCACAGCAGATCTCTCGGCAGAAACCCTACAAGCCAGAAGCGAGCAGGGGGCCAATATTCAACACCCTTAAAGAAAAGAACTTTCAACCTAGAATTTCACATCCAGCCAAGCTAAACTTCATAAGCGAAGGAGAAATGAAATCCTTGAAGAACAAGCAATTGCTGAGAGATTTCGTCACCACCAGGCTTGCCTTACAAAAGCTCTGGAAAGAAGCACTAAACATAGAAAGGAACAACCAGTACCAGCCACTCCAAAAATGTACCAAATGGTAAAGACCATTGACACAATGAAGAAACTGCATCAACTAACAGGCAAAACAACCAGCTAGCAGCAAAATTGCAGGATCAAATTCACACATAACAATATCAACCTTAAATGTAAATGGGCTACATGCCCCAATCAAAAGACACAGACTGGCAAATTGGATAAAAAGTCAAAAACCTTCGTTGTACTGTATTCAGGAAACCCATCTCACATGCAAGGACACACATAAGCTCAAAATAAAGGGATGGAGGAAGATTTACCAAGCAAATGAAGAGCAAAAACAAAAAGCAGGAGTTGCAATTCTAGTCTCTGATAAAACAGACTTTAAACCAACAAAGAACAAAAGAGACAAAGAAGGGCATTACATAATCATAAAAGGATCAATGCAACAAGAAGAGCTAAGGATCCTAAATACATATGCACCAATACAGGAGCACCCAGATATATAAAGCAAGTTCTTAATGATCTATAAAGAGATTTAGATTCCCACACAATAATAGTGGGAGACTTTAACACTCCACTGTCAATATTAGATCAACGAGACAAAAAATTAACAAGGATATCCAGGACTTGAACTCAGATCTGGGCCAAGCAAACCTAGTAGATATCTACAGAACTCTCCACCCCAAATCCACAGAATATACATTCTTCTTAGCACCACACTGCACCTACTCTAAAATTGACCACATATTGGAAGGAAATCACTCCTCAGCAAATGCAAAAGAATGGAAATCATAACAAACAGTCTCTCAGACCACAGTGTAACCAAATTAGAACTCAGGATTAAGAAACTCACTCAGAACTGCACAACTTCATGGAAACTGAACAACCTGCTACTGAATGTCGACTGGATAAACAATGAAATGAAGGCAGAAATAAAGATGTTCTTTGAAACCAATGAGAACAAAAACACATGTCCCAAAATCTCTGGGACACATTTAAAGCAGTGTCTAGAGGGAAATTCATAGCAATAAATGCCCACATGAGAAGCAAGGAAAGATCTAAAATCGATACCCTATCATCAAAATTGAAAGAGCTAGAGAAGCAAGATAAAAAAAACTCAAAAGCCAACAGAAGACAAGAAATAACTAAGATCAGAGCAGAACTGAAGGAGATAGAGGCACAAAAAACCCCCCAAAAAAATCAATAAATCCAGGAGCTGGTTCTCTGAAAAGATCAACAAAATAGACCACTAGCCAGATTAATGAAAAAGAAAAGGGAGAAGAATCAAATAGATGCAATAAAAAGTGATAAAGGGGCTATCACCACTGATTTTACAGAAATACAAACTACTATCAGAGATTACTATAAACAACTCTATGCACATAAAGCAGTAAACCTGGAAGAAATGTATAAATTCCTGGAAACTTGCACCCTCCCAAGCCTAAACCAGGAAGAAGTCGAAACCCTGAATAGACCAATAACAAGGGCTGAAGTTGAGGCAGCAATTAATAGCCTACCACTCAAAAAAAGCCCAGTTCCAGATGGGTTCACAGCCAAATTCTACCAGATGTACAAAGAGGAGCCGGTACCACTCCTTCAGAAACTATTTCAAACAATCCAAAAAGAGGGAATCCTTCCCAGATCATTTTATGAGACCAACATCATCCTGATACCAAAACCCGGCAGAGACTCAGAAAAATAAGAAAACTTCAGGCCAATATCCATGATGAACACAGATACAAAAATCTTCAACAAAATACTGGCAAACCCATTGCAACAGCAAATCAAAAAGCTTATTCATCACAATCAAGTAGGTTTCATACCAGGGATGCAAGGCTGGTTCAACATATGCAAGTCTATAAATGTAATCCACATAAACAGAACCAAAGACAAAAACCACACGATTATCTCAATTGATGCAGAGAAGACCTTTGACAAAACTCAATGGCCCTTTATGCTAAAAACTCTCAATAAGCTAGGTATCAATGGAAAGTATCTCAAAATAATAAAAGCTATTTACAACAAACCCACAGCCAATATCATACTGAATGGGCAAAAACTGGAAGCATTCCCTTTGAAATCTGGTACTAGACAAGGATGCCCTCTCTCACCACTCCTATTCAATATAGTGTTGGAAGTTCTAGCCAGAGCAATCAGGCAAGAAAAAGAAATAGAAGGTATTCAATTAGGAAAGGAGGAAGTCAAACTGTCTCTATTTGCAGATACCATGATTGTATATTTAGAAGACCCCATCATCTCAGCCTAAAATCTCCTTAAACTGAGAAGCAACTTCAGCAAAGTCTCAGGATACAAAATCAACGTGCAAAAATCACAAGCATTCCTATACACCAATAACAGACTAACAGAGAGCCAAATCAAGAGCAAACTCCCATTCACAATTGCTACAAAGAGAATAAAATACCTAGGAATACAACTAACAAAGGATGTAAAGGACCTCTTCAAGGAGAACAAACCACTGCTCAAGGAAATAAGAGAGGACACAAACAGATGGAAAAACATTTCATGCTCATGGTTAGGAAGAATCAATATTGTGAAAATGGCCATACTGTCCAAAGTAATTTATAGATTCAATGCTATCCCCATCAAGATACCTATGACCCTCTTCACAGAACTGGAAAAAACCACCTAAAACTTCATATGGAACCAAAAGAGACCCTGCATAGCCAAGACAATTCTAAGTAAAAAGAGCAAAACTGGAGGCATCATACTACCTGACTTTGAACTATACTACAAGGCTACAGTAATCAAAACAGCATGGTACTGGTAGCAAAACAGTGATAGAGACAATAGAACAAGATAGAGGCCTTGGAGGCAACACCACACATCTACAACCATCTGATCTTTGACAAACCTGACAAAAACAAGCAATGGGGAAAGAAGTCCCTGTTTAATAAATGGTGTTGGGAAAACTGGCTAGCCATGTGCAGAAAACAGAAACTGGACCCCTTCCTGACACCTTACACTAAAATTAACTCCAGATGGATTAAAGACTGAAACATAAGACCTAACACCATAAAAACCCTAGAAGAAAACCTAGGCAAAACCATTCAGGACATAGGCATAGGCAAGGACTTCATGACTAAAATACCAAAAGCATTGGCAACAAAAGCCAAAATAGACAAATTGGATCTAATTAAACTCCAGAGCTTCTGTACAGCAAAAGAAACAATCATTAGAGTGAACCAGCAACCAACAGAATGAGAAAAAATGTTTGCAATCGACCCATCTGACAAAGGGCTAATATCCAGAATCTACGAAGAACTAAAACAGATTTACAAGAAAAAAACAAACCCATTCAAAAGTGGGCAAAGGACATGAACAGACACTTTTCAAAAGAAGACATATATGCAGCCAACAAACATGAAAAAATGTTCATCATCACTGGTCATTAGAGAAATGCAAATCAAAGCCACATTGAGAAAACATCTCACGGCAGTTACAATGGTGATCATTAAAAAATCTGGAGACAACAGATGCTGGAAAGGATGTGGAGAAATAGGAACTTTTACACTGTTGGTGGAAGTGCAAATTAGTTCAACCATTATGGAAGACAGGGTGGCAATTCCTCAAGGACCTAGAAATTGAAATTCCATTTGACCCAGCAATCCCATTACTGGGTATATATCCAAAGGATTATAAATCGTTCTATTATAAAGACACATGCACACATATGTTCATTGCGGCACTGTTTACAATAGCAAAGACCTGGAACCAACCCAAATGCCCATCAATGATAGACTGGACATGGAAAATGTGGCAAATAAACACCATGGAATACTATGCAGCCATAAAAAAAGATGAGTTCATGTCCTTTGTAGGGACAAGGATGAATCTGGAAACCGTAATTCTCAGCAAACTGACACAAGAATAGAAAAATCAAATACTGCATGTTCTCAGTCATAGGCGGTGTTGAACAATGAGAACACATGGACACAGAGAGGGGAACATCAAACACTGGGGTCTGTTGCGGGGGACTAGGGGAGGAACAGCAGGGGGTGGGGGGTTGGGGAAGGACATTAGGAGAAATACCTAATACAGATGATGGGGGGATGGATGCAGCAAACCACCATAGCAAATGTATACCTATGTAACACACCTGCATGTTCTGCACATGTACCCCAGAACTTAAATTAAAAAAAAAGTCTCATTCACTGTTCTTTTACTTACTAGTACAGTTTGCATAAGATAGGCAATTTAAATATTTCCTCCTCTGTCACCCAGGCTGGAGAGCAGTGGTTCGATCTTGGCTCACTGCAACCTCCGCCTCCTAGGTTGAAGTGATTCTCCTGCCTCAGCCTCCCTAGTATCTGGGATTATAGGCACGTGCCACCATGCCCAGCTAATTTTTGTATTTTTAGTAGGGACAGAGTTTCACCATGTTGGCAAGGCTGGTCTCAAACTCGTGACCTCAGGTGATCTGCCTGCCTTGGCCTCCCAAAATGGTAGGATTACAGGTGTGAGCCATGGCATCCAGCCTACTTTCTTTTTTTTTTTTTAATTAAAATAACCCATTTTGGCCAGGGGGAGCCTCTTCATGTTGGTTCCTGAGTACTTTTCAAAGAACTCTTTCAGTTTACTTGGCTGTCTTTTACAATAAAGTGTTCTAGTTTCATCTCATACATTTTCTGCCTCAGTCCTACAATCAGCCTTTGTCCAACCCCTGGTTTTTATGGAAGATAATATTTCCAGACTATATTCTAGATGCTAAGGCAGCACAATGATACTTGATGGTCACTATTGTATGTTTCATGGCCAGTTCTAAACTATGCCCCCACAAAAATGATTTTTTATTAAAGTATAACATTCATCCACTAACGTACAAATCCTAGGTATAAAAATACATATACAAACTTATGAAACCACTACGTTACTCTCAACAGAACTCGTTCAACACCAGAAGGTCCCCTTTTGCCCTTTTACACACCCAGAGATAAAATACACAACCTCCCAGAGGTAAACACTCTGAATTTTATTGCCATAGATTAATTTCAACTGATATTGCACTTCACATAAATGGAATCAGTCTTTGGTTTTACCTTTTCACTTTAACTGTCCGTGAAATTTGCCCATGCTGTTGCATGGTGCAGCAGTTTGGACTTTCTTTTGGCTCTGCAGTCTTCCCTTAATAAATATACTACAATTTCTTTTTCCATCCTGTGGTTAAGTGACATTTGGGTTGCTTCTAATTTTTGGCTATTATGAACAAAACTGCTATAAATATTCTTGTGCACATCTTTTGATAGACATATACATTTTATTTCACCTGAACATATACCTCGGAAGAAACTGCTAGACTAAAGAGTTGAAACTGCTAGACCAAAAAAACCACTTTGAGCAGTGTTTTTTCTTCCAACTTTCATTTTGGGTTTGGGGAGGTACATGTGCAGGTGTATTACACGGGTAAATTGTGTGTTGTTGGAGTTTGATGTACTAACTGTTTTGTCATTCAGGTAATGAACACAGTATCCAACAGGCAGTTTTTCAATCCTCCCCTCCTCTTACCCTCTACCCTAAGAAGGCCTCCATGCCTACTGTTTCCTTTTCTGTGACAACGTATGCTCAATGTTTAGTTCCCACTTATTAAAAAAAAATGCAGCATTTGGTTCTCTTTTCCTGCATTAGTTCGCCTAGGATAATAGCCTCCAGCTGCATCCATGCCAAATGGTAGTTCTGCTTTAAGTTCTTTGAGAAATCTCCAAACTGCCTTTTACAGTGGCTGAAATAGTTTACAGTCCCATCAGCAGTGCATAAGCATTCCCTTCTCTCTGCACTCTCATCTGTTTCTGACTTTTTAATAATAGCTATTCTGACTGTTGTGAGATGATATCTCATTGTGGTTTTGATTTGCATTTCTCTAATGATTATTGATGTTGAGCTTTTTTCATATTTTTGTTGGCCACATGTATGTCTTCTTTTGACAAGTGTCTCTTCATGTCCTTTGCCCACTGTTTAAATGGGGTTGTTTTTTGTTTGTGGATTTAAGTTACTTACAGGTCTTGTATATTAGACCTTTGGCATGTGCATAGTTTGCAAATGTTTTCTCCCATTCTGTAAGGTGTCTATTTACTTTGTTGACAGTTTCTTTTTTTTTATTCTTTTGCTGCACAGAAGCTCTTTAGTTTACTGAGGTCTCACTTGTCAATTTTTGGTTTTGCTACAATTGCTTTTGGAGCCTTCATCATGAAACCTTTGCCAGGGCCTATGTCCAGAATGATATTTCCTAGGTTTTCTTCTAGGGATTTCACAGTTTTAGGTTTTACATATAAGTCTTTAAGCCACCGTGAGCTCATTTTTGTATTTAGTAAAAGAAAGCGGTCTAGTTTCAATCTTCTGCACATGGCGAGCCAGTTCTCCCAGTACCATTTACTGAATAGGGAGTCCTTTCCCCAGTGCTTGTTATTGCCTGCTTTGTCAAAGATCAGATGGTTGTAGGTGTGCAGCTCAACTTATGGGTTCTCTAACCTATTCCATTGGTCTATGTCTCTGTTTTTGTATCAATACCATGCTGTTTCCATTATTGCAGACTTGCAGTATAGTTTGAAGTCCAGTTGTGTGATGCCTCCAGTTTTGTTCTTTTTGCATAAGGTAGTTTTGGCTATTTGAACTTTTTTTCATTCCATATGCATTTGATTTATTTTTTTATTATTTTTTGAGGTGAAGTCTTGCCCTGTCACCCAGGCTGGAATGCAGTGGCATGATCTCAGCTCACTGCAACCTTCGCCTCCTGGTTCAAGTGGTTCTCCTGCCTCAGCCTCCCATGTAGCTGGGATTACAGGTGGCTGCCACCACACCCAGCTAATTTTTGTATTTTTAGTAGAGATGGAGTTTTACCATGTTGGCCAGGCTGGGCTTGAACTTCTGATCTCAAGCGATCTACCCGCCTTGGCCTCCCAAAGTGCTAGGATTACAGGTGTGAGCCACCATGCCCAGCCCCACATGAATTTTAGAATATTTTTTTCTAATTCTGTGAAAAAAGTCATTAGCAGTTTGATAGGAATAGCACTAAATCTGTAAATTGCTTTGGATGGTATGGCCATTTTAACAATGTTGATTTTTCCCATCCATAAGCATCAAATGTTTTTCCATTTGTTTGTGTCATCTCTCATTCCTTTCAGCAGTGTTTTGTAATTCTCTTTGTAGAGATCTTTCAATTCCCTAGTTAGCTGTTTTGCTAGGCATTTTATTCTTTTTCTGGCTATTGTGAATGGCACTGCATTCTTGATTTGGCTCTCAGCTTGGTCATTATTGGTCTATAAAAATGCTACTGACTTTTGTACATTGACTTGGTATCCTGAAATTTTGCTGAAGTTGTTTATCAGACCTAGGAGCCTTTGGGCAGGCACTATGGGGTTTTCTAGGTATAGAATCAAATCGTCTGAGAAGACAGATAGTTTGACTTTCTCTCTTCCTACCTGGATCCCTTTTCTTTCTCTCTCTTGCCTGATTGCTATGGCTAGAACTTCCCCTTTAGTAGTTATTGCCAACAAGTTTTCCAAACTATAATATTTGTGCCAATTTATCATTCCATGAATAATTTATGAGAGTTTCAATTATTCCACACCTTTATGGATACTTGGTACTGTTGGTCTTCTTAACACCATTTTCTAAAGAGGATGTAATAATATTATATTATTTAAAATGTATTTCCCTGCTATGAGCGATGATTTTGAGTACTTATTCATATAATCATTGGCCATTTGGTTGGTTTTGTGTGTGTGTGTGAAGCACTCATTTTTTTAAATTGGGTTTTTCTTACAGATTTGTAGATCTTTACGTTTTGTATATGAGCACTTTGTTGAACAGGATGTCTTCTCCAACTGTCCTTTCACATTCTCTTAAGATTTTTTTTTTGGGGACAGAGTCTCGTTCTACCACCCAGGCTGGAGTGCAGTGGTGCAATCTCGGCTTGCTGTGACCTCCACCTCCCAGGTTCAAGCAACTTTCCTGCCTCAACCTCCTGAGTAGCTCGAAATACAGGTGCATGCCACCACACCCAGCTGATTTTTTGTATTTTAGTAGAAATGGGGTTTCACCGTGTTGCCCAGGATGGTCTTGAATGCCTGCATCAGGCCATCTGCCCACCTCGGCCTCCTAAAGTGCTAATATTACAGGCATGAGCCACTGCACCTGGTCAAGGTTGTTTTTTAATAAACTTTCCTACTTTAGTGAAGTCCAATTTGTCAATTATTTTCAATGGTTATGAAGATATAGTATGTCATCTTTAAGAAATGTTTGCTTACCCTAAGGTTATAAAGATATTCTTGTATATTTTATTCTAGAATCTGTTTTACCTTTCACATTTATGTCTATGAACTATTTCAGAGTACTCTTTGCATATGTTCTGAGGTAGGAATCAAGGTTTGTTTTTCTTTTCCACATGTTTTTTTCAATTGACCCAGCACATTTTACTGAGACGTCATCCTTTCTCCATAGAACTGTAATGGTACTTTTGTAACTCAGGTGATCCTTATATGAGGATCTGTTTCTGCCAATAAATTATGTATTTTTCCTCACACTAACATACCACTCTGTCTTGATTACTGCAGGTGTTATAATATGTCTTGACATATGGCCACATAAGTCCTCCAACTTTGCTCTTCTTCTTTGTGATTGTGTTGGCTACTCTAGGACATTTCTACTCCCATATAACATACAGAACCAGTTAATCAATTTTCAAACAGAAAAAAACCTGCCAGGGTTATGAATACAATTGTTTTGAATCTATAACTCAGGTTCAATCATGAAGCACCTCCTGATTAATTTAAGTTATTGAAATTTCTCTCCAGCAATGTTTCTTTAGATCTTAGACTTGCAAATCTAACAAAGTTAGATTTAGTCTTAGGTAACTTTACACTAGTGTGAATAGCAGAAAATTCTCTCCCCCACCTAATTCTTTTGAGACAGGGTCTCACACTGTCACCCAGGCTTTTAATAGGGTTGTTAGGCTCATTTACATTTAATCATGAATATGGTTCAAATCTACCATCTTGCTATTCATTTTCCATTTGTCCCATCTACTTTTTATTCCTTTGCTCCCCTTTTCAGACCTCTTTTGAAATAATTAAATATATATGCATATTTTATTGTTGTTCTACATGAACTACAACCCTTTTAAAATCTACCTTGAAATATTATGCTTCTACCATCAGAATAACAGTGAATTTTTTCCTTTAATCCTTTCCTGTCTATTTTTTTTTTTTTTTTTTGAGACAGGGTCTCACTCTACCACCCAGGCTGGAATGCGGTGGTGCAATCTTGGCTCACTGTTTCTCCTATCTTGTGTGACATTGTCAAATATTTTACTTGACAACAATATATTATAATCTTTGCTTTAAACAGTTAGTTATCTTTTAAAGGATCTTTAAAAAGAGGCAAAAGGCATTTCATATTTATCACATACTTAGCGTTTATGGTGTTCTTCATTCCTTCCTACAGATCTGAGTTTCATTTCTCTTCATCTAAACAATTTCCTTTAGTATTTCTTAGTTATAGAAAGGTTAGTGATGAATCCTCTCAGTTTTTTTTTCACTGGAAAAAGTTTTAATTTTTAGAAGAGAATTTCAAATATATTTAATTTGGTTTTCAATTATTTCTTAAAGGTCAGTGAGTAGTATTCTTCTTATTTGAGACAGAATTTCACTCTGTTGCCCAGGCTGGAGTGCAGTGGTGTGATCGCAGCTCACTGCAATCTCTGCCTCCTAGGCTCAAGTGATTCTTCTGCCTCAGCCTCCCAGGTGGGTGAGACCACCAGTATGCACCATCATGCCTGGCAATATATATATATTTAGGGGGCACCATCATGCCTGGCAATATATATATACATATGTGTATATATATATATATATATATGTGTGTGTGTATATATATACATATGTGTATATATATATGTGTATATATTGTGTATATATATGTGTGTATATATATGTATGTGTGTATATATATATGTGTGTATATATATATATATACACACACATATATATATATATACACACATACATATATATATATTTAGGGGGATTTAGGGGGGGCATGTTTTTGGTAGAGATGAGGTTTCACTATGCTGCTTAGGCTGATCTCAAATTCCTGAGCTCAAGCAATCCACCTGCCTCAGCTTCCCAAAGTGCTGGGATTACAGGTGTGAGCCACTGCACCCAGCCTCCCCTGCAGTTTTTTCAGCCTTCCTTCTTCTGTTGTCTTAAAGCTTCTCTTTATCACTGGTTTCTAGTAATTTAATAGTGTGCCTGGTTGTGTTTTCATATCTACTCACTGAGCTTCTTGAATCTGGATTGTGTGTCGTAAGATTTGGAATTTGAGGGCCATTATTTCTTCACACACTTTTATGCCCTATTCTTTCCTCTTTTTTTGCACCTCCAATTACATCAGCAACTTGTAAAGAAATATTCAGAGATCCACATGTATATTAGACATGTAGACCTCTTAATATTTGTAGACCTTTTAACATACATGTAGACCTCTTAATATTTCCTTATCTTTTAATATTTCCTTACAAGTTGCTGATGATGTGTTAACTTTTTCTGTTTTTTGTCTTTGTGATTCAGTTAATTTCTATTAACTTGTCTTCGAGTTCACTAATCTTTTCTTGTGCAGTGAAGAATCTGCTGAAATGCCTATTCAATGATTTTTAAAATTTGAGATTTTTCAGTTATAGAAATTCTATTTGATTCTCTTATAACTTCTATGAATCCGTTGAAATATCTCATCCCTTCACTCCTTTTTTCCATCTTTTCCTGCAAATTCTTTAATATATTTGTAAAAGATGTTGTAAGGCCCCCATCTACTAAATTCCAAAAACTGGGTTACCATAAAGTCGGATTACATTGACTGTTTTCTCTTGTTTATGGGTCACATTTTTCTGCTAATTTGTATAGCTCATAATCTTAGAACATATTCCAGACAGAACAGTTAAGAATGTAGTATAATCTTATTCTGGGTTGTTAACTTCCCGGAGAGTACAAGCCCTTCCCTCTGTCTGGAAGTTAAAGTTAGTGTCTGCTCATTCGTAGTCGCTCTAGAGTTGAGCTGGAGCTGGGTCACAGCTAAAAGTACACTTTGATCAGTTGTGTTTGGCTCAATATCCAATCCCTTGAGCTACTACATTAAAAAAAAAAAATCTTGTTAGTAAGTGATAAAGAAGGGTTTAACTGCAGTTTCAGATAGTTTTTGTTTGTTTTCTTGGTTCAAGTCTGGCAAGTACTCTGAATCCATTTCTCCAAGAATCTGAAGACCCAGACGATTTCTCTCTGCTTACTGGCTGCTCCTCCACTGCGGCCTTCTTAGCAAAATTTTAACTTTAGCAAGGGAGTGGGGAAAAAAGGGAAAGAATTTCTAGGCCAAATGATTCCTCTTTGCGTTTTGGCCTCTAGGGCATGGCTGATTTAGTGTCTGTCTAAATTAGGTCCACTTGTGCCATGACCAGGCATCCACCCCCAGGTATGAAGCTGCTGCGGCTCCCTACTCATGCATGAAGGCCTTATTTTTCCGTGAAATTCAGACTTTTCAGACCTCCTCTTGGCCACTGCTCTTTACTTGCCCCATAACAAGTATGATTTTAAAACTTTGTAGCTTTTATGATTATCATGGGAGCAAAAGTCTTTCATGTTCTTCCTAAGTAGAAGTCTCTATAATAATGTCTAGTATCTTAAGGTCTAGTTTATGTTAATATTTCTAAAGTCTAATCAATACTTCTATCCAACAACCTTAATTCATTTTAATCACTTCTTCCCATCATCCAACGAAACTGTTGACTATTTTAGCTCCATCTTGCTTCAACAAATCCTCAACATATTAGTTATTATTAATTTTCTCTTTTAAACAATCAGTACGTACTGAGATTTACCCAAATAGTTACATTTTATTTTTTAAAAAGTGTGCAATTTAGTGACATTTAGACCATTCACAATGTTGTGCAATCATACGTCTATCTAGTTTCAAAATATCTTCATCGCCTCAAAAGAAAACACTATATCCATTAAGCAGTCACTCATATCCCCCACTCTCCTCAGCCTGTGACAATCACCAATATGCTTTCTGTCTCCGTGGATTTATCTACTCTGCATAGTTCATGTAAATGGAATTAGACAATATGTGACCTTTTGGGTCTGGCTTAATTTCTTCATACAATGTTTCTGAGGTTAATCCACATTGTAACATGTATCAGGAGTCCTTTCCTTTTTATGGCTGAATAATATGCCACTGTACATATATACAATCATACATTGCATGATGTTTTGCTCAACAATCAATCACATATATGATGGTGATCCTAGATTATAATACCCCACTTTCACTGTACTCTTCTATGTTTAGATACACAAATACCACTGTGTTGCAATCACTTACAGTATTCAGTACAGTAACATGCTTTTACAGATTTGTAGCATAGGAGCAATAGGCTACCACATAGCCTACATGTGCGGTAGGCCACACTATCTAGCTTTGTATAAGTGTACTCTGTAATGTTCACACAACTACAGAATCACCTGACACATTTCTCAAAATGTATCTCGAGTGTCAAGTGATGCATGATTATGCCACAATTTGTTTATGCATTTATCCACTGATGAACATTTGGATTATTTCCACATTTTAGCTATTGTGAAAAATGCTATAAATACTCACGTACAAGTATTGTTGGAGTTTTCCATTCTTTTGGGTATATTCCTAGGAGTGGAATATGTTTAACTTTTCAAGGAACTCCCAAACTGTTTTCTGCAGTGGTTGCACCATTAGGGAAAAGGTTTTTTATTTCATCTTCTTTTTAGAATAATTTAGCTCAGTAAAGAATTCTAGGTTTACATTTCCATTGGCATATGGAAAATATTTTTCCACTCTGCTTCTATTTTAGCTGATGAGAGATTTGTTGTCCGTTCAATTGTTGAGCCTTTTGGGTAATCTTTTTTTTTTTTTTTTTTTTTTTTT
>PVKP010011897.1:0-60012 GCA_004027715.1 Plecturocebus donacophilus | reverse complement strand
ATTTATTCCCTGGTATTTCCTGTCTCATTCCCCAGTTCACTGAATCTCCTCCCCCGCCCCGCCCACCGCCCACCACCCAACACTTCTAGTCCTTGCTCAGCTCACCTGTTCCCTAGAGAGAGAATCAGGTGGAGGACATTGTGGGGAGCAGGGTGTCTCACTTCCACTTGACAATATGCCTTCTAAGGCTGTCTCACCTGCCCTAACAGGCAGGACGTTGTTGCAAAGCATCTAGAGGGAAATTTTCACCGGCTGGGTGTCTGCAAGTGCACCATTGCATCAAAACCAGGATGGAGAGGTGGGATTTGAGACTCTGGGTAAACAGGGATACCACAAGTGGAGAAAGAATAGCTGCTCAAAATGCAGATACCTGGCCTCCATTCTAGATCAGTTGAACTGCTGTTTCTCCAAGGGTGCTCGAGAATCTGTATTTGAAACAAGCACTGCAGGTGATGTATGCATGTGTGTGAAAGGTTCTCTGATACTTTGGAGGAGGGTCAAAGATGATGAAACCTTAAGCTTAAAAAAGAATTGCCTGGCACATCTTTGAAAAGGATGTGTTTCAAAGAAAAGTGTGGAAGGAAGGAAGGAAGGAGACTGATCTTTATTGAGTTCTAAGTGTATGTCAGGGACATTTTTAAAAAATTTAAATCTACTATGTGTGAAGACCTTTGGTAAGAAATTAGATGAACATAAAGTCCAGGCTTGGCATTCAGGAAGCTGAGAGATTTCACAGTGTTGCCTTCTTTAACTCTGGGTGAATATCACCATCACCACTTTGCAGATGAAGAGACCAAGGTCTCCGTGACTTCCCCAATTTTACACCTTTAGTAAACCAGGCTCCTGGCTGTGAATCTGGGGCAGTGGGACTCCAAAGCCTGCAGCCAGGCTTGGCTCTCCCACACCACAGTGTCTCAGTCAGAGCTGCTAACATTTGCATAGCGCTCTTTACAATTTACCGAGTGCTTTCACATTCATCATCTCACTTAATCCTCTCTGCGGCCTGGAGGGTGGAGGAGGGCTGGGGGTGGGGAGGCCAAAGCTTTCCCCAGACCTCAGCTCAGCCCTCTGCCTCCTACCAGGAAAGTCCCAGGAGACAGAGCTTAAGGGGTTTCCAGGTACTTTTGGGACACAGGTGCACAGGCCCTGGGACAGCAACTGAATGAATCTGCGGCTTCTCTCAATTGTCCCTTACCCCTCAGCTGAAAGAAGTCAGCCGGCTGGGCATGGTGGCTCAAGCTTGTAATCCCAGCACATTGAGAGGGTGAGGCAGGTGGATCACCTGAGGTCAGGAGTTCAAGACCAGATTGGCCAACATGGTGAAACCCCATCTCTACTAAAAATACAAAAAATTAGCTGGGCGTGGTGACAGGCGCCTGTAATTCCAGCTACTCGGAAGGCTGAGGCAGGAGAATTGCTTGAACTCTGGAAGTGGAGGTTGCAGTGAGCTGAGATCACGCCATTGCACTCCAGCCTAGGCAACAAGAGCGAAACTCTGTCTCAAAAAGTAAACAAGTAAACAAACAAAAAAACACAGAAAGAAGTCAGCCTAAGCCTCCCACATAGTGAGAGAGGTAGAATCCACCTTCCTTCCCTGTTTCCTTTCCTTCCTGTTGGTTTTCCAAGCAGGAAGGCCATGGTGGTTTGTGTGTGTGTGTATGTGCATGGCTGTGGTCTGTATGTGTACATGGGTGTGTGCATAAGTGTGCAGGTGTATGCATGAATGTGTGTATGTGTATGAGTATGTGCATGTGTGCAGGATGTGTGTGGATGGATGTGTGTGCCTGGCTGTTTCTGTGTGCATGTGTATGTGTGTGTGTGCATGAGTATATGTACATGGCTGTGGTATATCTGTGTGCATGGTTGTGGTGTGTCTGTTTGCATGGCTGTGATATGTGTGCATGGCTGCAGCATGTGTGTGCATGTGTGAATGTATGTATTCATAGTGTGTGTGCATGACTGTGAGTGTGTGGTACATGGATGTATATATGCCTGTCTGTGTGTGTGTGTGTGTGTGTGTGTGTGTGTGTGTGTGTGTGGCTGTGTTGTATATGTTGGGAGAGGGTACCTGGGCAATTCAGTGAATCCTGAATCTGGAGGAGAAGGAAGATGGAGGAAGACACAGGCAGCTTGGCAGAGGTGACCACCTCCCTTCCCTCCACACTGGGCAGGGGCCACACTGAGTGCTGTGACATGTACCAGAGAAATAGGTCTCTGATCAGAGAACATGGGTCTCTGATCCCTCTGCAGACAGGTAGACTCAGAAATGCCCACTGGCCTTGGCCTGATCCAGGGTGGGAGTCCACTGGGGAAGATGCTAGGCTGGACATCAGAGTCACTGCTTACATGATAAGAGGGCTCTTCTAGCTTGGGGCCTTTGGTGCCCTCCCTTTCCCTCACTGCCACAGCTCCTACAGGTCCCCATGCTGGACACCTGCCTGTCCACTGAGTTCTGCCTTCTGCTGCCTCATCCTCCTGGCTTTTGTCTGGCTCCTGGCCTCTGGCCCTCCCTGAAACTGAGGCTCAGAGAAGGGAAGTGAACTGTAGAAGGTCACCCTTTGGAAAGGACAGAGCTGGGCTTTGAATCCAGGTCTCCTGACTGCAAAGCTCTTGCTCTTTCTCCTTCTTCCACTGTTAGGGGAAGTGGAGGGCAGGGGGTAAGAGGGGAGATTTGGGAGTCATGTGGGTCTGTGGCCCAATCCCACCCCAATACTTATTCTCTAGGGTTAACTTGAATACATCTTTTAACCTTCCTGAGCCTCAATTTCCTCTTTCTCTATTGGGAAGGAAGATGCTCTGTATCCCTCATGGTTGTGGTAGGGACAAGTGCCATCTATAAAACCAGCACCTAGCAAACTCCTCATAAATACTGGTTCAGGCCCCAGTCCCCTCCTGTCACTCCTCTAGATTGTCCTGGGAGAAATAACCCTCACCCTTGGAAACCAGAGCCTGAAACCTCCCTGCCTAAATCTCTCCAGTGGTTTCCCTGCACCTTTCCTTAGCATCACTTCCAAGGCCTGGCAGATTCTGACTCCTGCTTTTACCTCTAACTTCTCCCCTCCACCTCCATTCATGTGTCCCACCCACTTGAACATTTTCCCAAACGATGCACCACCTCTTTCCCGCCTCATGGACTTTGCACATGCTGTTCCCTGCATCTGGCAAGCTCTTCCTTGCATTCATTACCTGGCTTAGTCCTTATGCTCCTTTAGGCCCCAGTTTAAAAGACAAATGTGCAAAGAAGCCTTGTCTGCTCTCCTAACTTAGGTACCTATCACTACTTTTCTCACACACAGCATTTCACCATTGGTTTTCAGAGAAACATAGCTAGTAGTTAAGAGAGAGGCATCAGAGCAAGACTGCCTCAGATCACAGCTTTGTCCCTTAGTAAGTCTGTGACCATAGGAAAATTACTTAGCTTCTCTGTTCCTAGGCTTCTACATTTTGAAAACTGGGATGATTGTACCTATCTGTGACAAGAAGCTTTTGATATATAACAAACCACCCCAAAGCTTCGTGGCTGAAAACTATGACTTATTTAGCTTCAATTTCTTTAGTTTGGCAATTTGGGTTTGGTTCAGCAGGGGGTTCTGCTGTGGCCTGGCTTGGCTGAACTTGGCTCATGATCACCCATGCATCTGCACTTAGCTAGGTCTGGGTTGGCTGATGCAACTTGGAGTTTTCCTCTGTGTGACATGTTATCCTGGGCTTGTTCACATGAAGGTTGCAAGTCCCAAGAAAGATACAAAACTAAGCCCTAATTCCCAAACACTTTTCAAGTCTCCACGTTTTACAATTGAAGATGAGGGGGAACTACCAAAGAGTGTGGATACAGGAGGGTGTGAATAAAATGGGAGCCAGTACTATAATTAGACTACCACACTACCCCACTGGGGCTGTTGGGGGGATTAAAGTGAGAGTTTTGCTTGTAAAGTGCTTAGCACAATGCCGGGCTTGTTAGTTAGCACTAAATAAATAATTAACCTTTCTTATTATTTTGTGAAATAGGACCTGAGGCTTTGACATATTAGGTAGCTTCCTTTAGGACAGCCGCCAGCCCCATTAAACAGTGGGGATTTGAATCTAGTTTCTACCTGCCTCCAGGGACTGACCTCTTAACTGGTATGCTGTGCTGCTCCACTCACATAGACACATAATAGCAGAAACTCACCCAAAGCCACAAGGTCAATCTGCAGATGGACCACAGTTCAAGCCTAGGTCTGTGCCCGACTCCAGAGCCCTCCACTTCACTCTAATCAGCCAGGTTGCCTTGGGTACTGTGTTTGTCATTGGTCTAAAATCTCATAGCTAGAAGAAAATATTTGTTTTGGTATCCTCCTCCAGCACTTTTTACTTGCATTTTTCTGTTGTTTGGCTCAGATGAATAGCAGTTTTCATCTTTGCTCTGTCTTATCATGTACACAGAACTGCTGTTGAGGAGCTAACAGTATGCTTGCTTAGTCATTATTCTGGGAAGGGGTGCCAACCAGTCAATAGCCTTTATTTTTGTATGACTCTACACCACAAATGCAGAAATAATGCACAGCATCCAAGTATGGAGCTATGATCAGACAACTAGCATTTCTGGAGGTGGGCAAAGCAGATGTGGCACCACATGGAGCTGGAGTCGCAGAACTGAATCTGACTTGCTTCCTTTGTCAGTAGCCCAGGAGCCGGGTTAACGTCCCTGAGTGATTCACTGTGATAGTCTGTGATAGATCTGGTGGTTTTTACCAATCCAAAAGAGAAAGCAAACAGCACGGGAGAGGTGCCAGGACTGGCAAAACTTAGGGGGGAAAGAGGTAGATTGCAGGAAATGGGAGTGAGCAGGCCTAACCTTGAACCCAGCAAAGTGGTGGGGTGCCCACAAAATTTTTCTGTGAGCCCCAAGGTGGTTCCTCAAGGTTAATGTGGGTTCTGTGTGGGGTCTGCCATGGGACCGCCTTGCAGAGTTTGGGAGCTCTTACAACCGGGTCAAGCAGGATGGTCAGTGCCATCTGATAGGCTCATAGGGATGCCAGACCAGAGATAGGATGTGAGATGGAAGGCCAGAAAATGGATCCAAAGCCAGACAGGTTGCCACCAGCTCTTAGAGGTCTTGACGTGGGCAAAGGCAAGTGAGTTTGTTCAGTCATTTATTCAGCAAATCCCGACTGAGCTGGAGTTATGTGCCAAACACTGTTCTAGGTTTTGGGGCCTCTGTGGTGAAGGAGATAAAGTCCCTGCCCTTGTGGGGAGTAAAGACACAAAAAAGATGCTATTAAAATAGATGATGGTAATCAATACTATGAAGAAAATAAACAGATTGATGGAGTAAGGTGGGGAAAGGACACTTTTAAATAACAGGCAGGAAAGGCTACTTTTAGACTGTGACACTGGAACTGAGACCTGAACGATGAAGAGGTGAGATTGCAAGGAAAAGCATTCCATAGGAAGTGCAAAGGCCTTGGGACCGGAATGAACTTAGCATTTCAAGTAGATAAAAGGACAACATGGCTGGAAGAGGGAGGAGATGGGGCCAATTTGTGTAGTGCTCTGGGCATCATAAAGGAGTTTGGATTTTATCCTGTGCATAATGAGAATCCACAGGAGGAGTTTCAACAGGAGAATGGTTTGATCTGAGTTCTGAGAATGTTCCAGCTCTGCAGGCATGCAGTTTTCTAGAATAAATAAGAACAAACAGATCTTGTTTTCTTGAAGTGGAGGGGCGTGGTGGGAGGAGACCCTGAATCAGGGACTTTTAACTGTGAGGCAAGTCCCGATTGCAGCGAAGTGTTTGATAAAAGCTCTTAGGAGGGAATGGAGATGGGATGACAGTGATGGTGTTGATTTATTCCCCCAAAGTGTTGATCCAGGATTACTGTCAGGCTGGGAGGAGAGTCTCTGGTAGTGTCCCTGAGGCTCTGCCCCAGACTCTCTCCTGTTCAACATTTCTATTTGTAAATTGGCAGAAGACTCAGAAGATGTGCTCATCAGACATGCAGCTGACATGGAGCTGTCAGGGACAGCTAATGCCACAGATAACAGGCTCAAGATTCGCTGTGATGATCCTCCACAGGCTGGAGTGATGGGATGAAACTGACTATATTCCAGATTGCATTCAGATTGGGGAACAAAGCCCGACCAGGGATCAGGGAGAACTTGCTGGATAAAGATCTCCTGAAAGGAAGCCCAGGCTGGAGGTGGGGAGGAATTAGTGGAGGGAGTGGACGCAGCCAACTCCCTCTGAGTGACAAGATCCTTAGCCTTTCAAGGTCATTCTTCCCATCTGTAAAGTGGGGATGATCCTGGCTACTTTCCAGGCATATGGGGAGGATTTAATATGAACACATATGTGGATGCCTGGCTTCCTATCTGGCCTGTAGTAGGCTCAAGACATATGCGTGGGAAATATGAATTTGTAGAGGCTGGCATGAGAAAGATGGATATCCCGTGGCAACCATGTAGCAGGGCTCATAGCCGGGGCAGGCCCCTATATTCTTGGCACACCAGTACCATCTTTCCAAGAGCCCCATTGGTTCCTGCAGTATGTCCAGAGGAGAATGGCCTGGAGGGGTTGGGTCTGAAAGTCATATCTCCTGAAAGCCACCATGAGTTCAGAGTGGAGAGAAGGAGGCGGTTGCAGGTGTGGGGTGGGGGACATGAATGTTTCCTTAAACACCACAAAGGCTGCAGTGTGGTAATCAATGGGGCAGATGCTTTTTTCATTGCTCTAGATGCCTGTGAGGAGAAGTTGTGCAGAGGCACATATGGGTGCATCATAACTAAGATCTAAACATTGATAATTATATTATAATAATTATGCTGTGAGCATTTCTCGAGGGCCCACTACATACCCAGCTTGTGCTAACTGTTTTGCACAACTTATAGAATGCTTACAGTCTAACCTTGACAGATGAGGAATATAAGGTATAGAAAGCAGCTCTTGAGAGGCAGAGCAGGGATTCACACCCAGCCCCTGCTCGTTCCTCTCTGCCAGCCTGGCTTCAGGTTGGGGAGGTCAGGAGTGACCTCCCAGGTGCTGAGAAGGGACTACTGTGGGGTGTTTTTTGGTACAAGGATCTCAGGGCTCTGTGGGGCTTCTAGAAGCTACTCTTTACCATGTATGTGTAATATTTGTAAAAACAAACCAGAAAGCAAATACAGACAAATAGAACAACCAGTGTGTGATGACCCTATGTAACCATTACCTGGCTTTGGCAATGATCAACACATGGTCTTGTTTCATCTATTACTTCCTCTCTCTTCTTTCCCTCCTCCTGCTGGATTAACTTTAAAGGCAGTCCCAGGCATCATTTTCTCTGTAAATAGCATGTATCTCTAAGAGATAAGGACTCTTTGTTGTTGTTAAGTATAACTACAATACCATTATCACAATTTTTAAAAATTAACATAATTGTACTGTGTCTAATTCAGTGAAGCGACTGGTGTATGGCTTGCTTTGCAAAGTATTTGGGGAGGGCAGGCAAAACCTAGTCCTTCAAATGTCTGATTCCTGTGACTTGAGACTCACCTGTTCCTTTTGAGGTGCATGGTGAAGAGGAAGAAGAGGAGGGGGATCTAAAACTTGAGACCGTGGATTGGCAGCCCCTTTATTCCGATTATTCTCAGGGGACACAGCCGGGAAAGTGAGGCCTATTTATAGGCCTAAGTCTAGACATGGGAAGAAGGCAAAGGAAGGGAAGAAGTGACAAGCCAGGGAAAGGAGACAAAACAGAGAGTGGAGGGAAGGAGAAAATAATAGAAAGTGACCTTGCTGCACACACAGATCCAATGGCCCTCCAGGAGCTGACCAGGACCAGCCCACACTAGCTAATGCTCACAGCTGACATTGACTGACTATTTCCTGTGCACGGGGCACTGTGCTGAGCTCACATACCAGTGACCTCACCCAACACTCTCAACCATCCCATGAGGCGGTGATGTTATGTGTCACACCCATTTTACAGGGGACGACCCTGGGGTTCCAGGATCTGACATGAGAAGAGCAGTAGTGCCTGGATTCAAACCCAGGTCTATTTGTCTGAAGTCTGCTTTTTGCAGGCATTACTCTCGGCCTCCAAGCATGGTGAGGTTCCATATGGGGCTAATGTTCACACAATACGCTGTCTTGGCTGCTGGACTATTGGTGCATTCCCATGTCTTTAGTACTCAGCTCTTCCCCAAGCTCCCCAAGCACGCTGGGGGCATCAAGTCTTTGCCTCAGGACTCATCAGTACCCAGGGACTAAAGATTTCCTGTCTGGCACAGCAGGAAGTCTCTAGGACTATAGACTGTGTCCATTCTGATTGACTGTTAAATGCAGTGACTATTCCCCTGGGTCTGTGTATGGTGTGACATGTGAGTTGTGTGCCTGCCTGTTTCTGTTCATGTGTGTGTGTGTGTGTGTGCGCTCGCACGCACACACACGCTTATACACAATGAGCATTACCAGGAAGGCATAGACCCTGCGGGAAGCATTCCATGGTCACCCCCTTGGAGTCTCATCATGCCCTCTGAGAGGGTGGCCAGAGCCGGAATGAGTGCTGGGCCTCCAGACTGCAAAGTGTAAACCGCAGCAGCTGAGCTCCCCTATGGGGCTCCTGGATTTTTTCCCTTGGGTCTTCTTCATCATCTTCTCCCTCAGTGCTCCCATGATAGAGGACTGAGCAGTTTCCAAAATGCTTGCTGTGGGCCACCTCACCCACCTCTCATAGGAGCCCATTGAGTGGGAACAGCAGACGGTTCTAGGCTGGTGGTCCTGGTCCTCCTAGGAGCACTAAGCAGGAAGGTGCCTACTTGCCAAGGATGCTGGTGAGGTGGGCAGGGACACCAGCCAGGCCAATAGGATTGCCATCCTCTCCACACCTGGAGAGAAGTGGCAACCAGGAGCCTAGAAGCCAGGGGACCATCAGGTGCTATCAGGCAGGTGCTGACAAGCAAGGGTGCAGTGGAGGATCCAGGGTCCAAGGTGCAGGTTGATGCCAGTATTTAGGTACAGGGAGACCCCAGTGAATCAGTGCAGGGACCACCCAACTACTGGCCCATGAAGTGAGGCCCAGTACAGAGGCTGTGATTGGGTCAGAGGCCATGCCAGAGTGAACACAGGTATCCAAGAGGCTACTGTAGGGGACCCAGGGGCAGGAGCCAACCAAGGCTGATGGTGATGTAGACACGAGAGCTGACCTTTGAATCACCCTTACTCTATGCCAGACACCATCCAAAGTGCTTTGTACCTCTCTGATACTCCTAGTAATGAGAGAAGGAGACAGAATACCAAGATGCTGAACAACCTGCCCAAGGTCACACAGATGGGAAGTGACTGGGTCAGGGTGTAAGCTCAGGCTGTCCACTCCACCATTCTGCAGTGAGGTAATGGGGGCTGCACTATGCTCCTGGGGGCTTCTCAGGGCTCAGTCCTAGCACCCTGGACTCCACACTTAGAGCTGATGGCTGGCTCCTGACACCTTTGGTGCTGGGCAAAATTCCCCAGTGAACCTCTTCTCCGGTTTTTCATTGCTTCAGGTCCTGAGCATGAAGAATAGGAGGGATGGACTAGAATTAAGGTTCAATGAGGCTGTGACTTGCCCCAGCTCACTCAGCAAGGTTATTGGGAGAGGACCCAGGTTTCCCCATTTTCAAAACCATGCTCTCTGTGCTGCATCGCGCCGGTGTGGTGCAGAGCCCTGTGGGGGTCCACTGTGTGTCCACTGGGTTCTCTTACCTGGAAGTGTGTTTTTGTCATGTTATGCATCCACCTCCCTTTCCTGGGGCCTATGTCCTGCTGCAGAGCCACACCTTAGTGAGCTGGCACTAACACTGTCTGTCTCTCTGACCCATTTGCAGAGCTCTGGAGCTCAGCAGTGACAAAGATGACATCTCCCTGTTGGTGGAACAGGAGTTCCTGAGCCTCACCAAAGAGCACTCGATCCTGGTCAAAGAGAGCTCTGAAGAGCTGGAGGCACCTGGAAGCTCTCCCGAGGGGACCAGAGAGCTGGCTTACTGCATTCTTGCCCCTCCTGTAGCGGCAGACGGTAATGAGTGCCCCAGAGCCTCCATTATTGTCGGTGACAAGCTTCCAAAGCAGAAGGTGGCCACGTCTATTAATGACAGCAGACAGGACTGTGATTCTGCCATGTCTGCTGTCACAGACATTCTGTGTGCCACCAAGGTCAAGAGCCGCAAGGGGACAGATGACAGGGACCACATCCTGGGTGCCTCCAACTTGGAGGTCAGCAAGCTTCTGGCCCAGTTCCCACTGAAGTCCACCGAGGCATCCAAGGCCCCTGACAACAAGAAGATGCCGGAGGAGACAAGGGTCATCAAGGACTTCCTACAGAACAACATATTCAGTGGCCCTGGACTCAAGGAGCCCATGAGGCTGAGCCCATTTCTGCTGCCACCTCCCCCTGCACCCCCTGACAAGCTCCCTGAGCTCTTTGCTCAGAAGAGGCAGCTCTCAATGTTTGCCAAGATCTGCTCCAAGCCCGAGGCTGACCCTGCTGTGGAGATGCACCACTTGATGGGTGAGTGGGGCTGGAACTGGGGTAGAGTGGGCCTGCAAGGAGGAGGTCCTTCCCAAGAAGCCATCAGGACTGCAGCATGTACATAAAGCATCTTTGTGCAAAGCAGGACAAAGCAGCCTCCCTGATGGGCACAGCCCTGAGGGACAAGCTGTTTTCAACCCCCACAGGCTTCTTTTGCTGGGTGCCCCTGTGCAGAGCACAGCTTTTGTAAGCAAACCCAGAGGCCCTGATCTCAACATACTTTGAGAAGAGAAATAGAAGCCATGTAGTAACTGGCTTAATTTTGGAATCAAACAGGTATCCAGAGTGCATTGAAGGAAGTGTTTACCCTAGCTGGGTTCAGGGCAAAACTGCAGCATGGGGATGCCAAGATGTATAGAAGAGAAATTTGATTGGTAGCTGGGATCATTTGGCATCTATCTCATGGAGGCACCTTTTCTGGATGTGAGGCCTGGTCCTCCCTCTCTGGGGTAGCGGGGTGGATACATAAATTATCCAGGCACAGTGCAGACTGTTGACTCTGGAATCTGTTTCCTGGGACTTACTTTATTGAGGAGGTCACATTCTTCCCAGGAAAGCCAGCCACCTCCCAAGATTCTCCTACTTTATGCCCAGAATTCTGTGTGTTGTTCTGATATAACCAGTCAGACTATAAGGTTCCAATTGGGAAGGTGGACTGATGGCCACGGCCATTGCCTAGTGTCAGCAGTCACTAGGAGAGTGACCATACTCCTGTTAGCCAAAAGAACAATTCCCTCTGGGCTATGAGCATGGATGGGTAAGTGAGGGATGCCCGTATTGGGAGGGTCCAAATTCATCTCCCTGAGAAAATAAGAGCAAGGTCGTCCCAAACATTCTGTGTCTTGGAGCATTGCAGGAAGGCCAAGGAATCAGAGCTGTGGATAGCAGGCTGGACTCTGGGTCCTGGACAGGGCTCTAGAAGCCAGAGGGCTTTAGGATGACGGGCTGTGGGAGAGAGATAATGGAGCTCTTTCCAGAGGGGAGAACTTCCTCCTACCTCTTCTCCCAGAGGGACCCATGGATACTTCCCTGTTGGACGTGGCTGCTGGATTGGAAGCATTTCTGTCCCACCCACCCCGTCCACCATTGGTGCATGTCTGTGTTTACAAAAGTGTGGGCCAAAGTGTGCCAAAAGGAGTTGTGAAGGTTTGAGTGTATTTGTTAGAGAAAATGCAGGAATGGTGCATCTAAGCATGTCTGTGTACACTGTTGTGCATGTGTCTGTCATGTGTGTAGTTGTGTACATGTCACTAAGTCAAATGACCAACAGATAGAAATGTGTATGTATCTGTGTGCCCAGACCTTGGAAGAGGGAGCTTCTTAGATGTTTAAGCTGCCTGTAAACGTGAGTGGGAATCTGCAGGTGCATAGGTCTCTGGGTAATGCGTTATTATTAGTGGGTACTGTTATTTCAGCTCACTGGCTAGGGTCTGAATTCGGCAACCAGAGAAACTCCTGGAAGAGACTCTAGGGATTTTTTTACTAAAAGTGTTGTTTCCTCCTAAATTGGCCCAGCCTAGAGCAGCTCTTTCCTTTGCTGGGATGGTGCTAGGAAGACAGGCTTAGCCCCCAAGCTCAGCCCCCAAGCCACTGGAGTAGGAGGCCAAAAGCTGGTGGGATTAGGTCTATTATCAACAGATAACACTGAGGCACAGGTCCTTTCTGGCTGCAACTAGAGAGATCCCGGTGACTGCTGTGGGCCAGCGCAATGCACAGCCATCCAGTGGGTGGCCAGGTCTCAACTCCCACAAGCTGCTTTTGCTGGGTACAAAAGAAGTGAGGATCTGTGAGGTCCCAAAAGTACCTCTGCATTGGGAGAATAAATGCTCAGTCTCGTCGGAGAGAGACCTGGGTCTGCCACCAATCTTGTCCCTGCTCCACACTCCAGCCATATCCAGTGATTTGCAATGTCTCTTTGATGCCTTCAGGCTTTTGCTCACAAGTTATCCATGCCTGCCATGACTTCCTCCCCAATACCCCTAGATGTAAGGCCTTGCTGAAACCCTACTTCCTTCTGGAAGGAACCTTCTCAGACAGAAGCAGTCTCAGCCACCCTGTTTTCTCATTTCTTCCCTCTACCACCTCGTGGTGTTCATCTGCCTTGTCCTGGAGCTATTTCTGGGCATGTCTCTCTCTTTTTCCTTGTTATGAGCTCCTACTGGGCACAGTCTGGCTCTGACTCACAACTGTGTCCCCAGCACTCAGGTCAAGGCCTGGCACTGACAAGTGAGCTGAATCACCTGTGAGTAATAAAACAAAAGTAGAATTCAGGAAGAGAGACCACAAAGTGTGTGGCTCAGACCACATGTTCTGTAGAAATGTGTGTCTCCCTCACTAACCCATGTGCTCACTGAAGGCAGAAACTGCATCCAAGACATCCTTCTATCCTCAGCCTGGCACTATGGATGGTTGGAGAGAAGGAAGGGTGGAAGGAAGGAAGAAGGGTAAGGAAGGAGAGGAAAGTAAAAGCTAATTGGAAGAAAGGAATGATGGAAGGGAGGGTGAAGGGGTGGATGGATGCAAGGAAGGTAGGAAGTTAAAGATGGGATAGACGGATGGATGAACAGATGGATGGATGGATAAGTAGATGGACAGAAGGAAGAAAGACAAAGATGATGGACAGATGGGTGGATGAATGAACAGATGGATGGCTGGTGAGATGGATGGATAGATGGATTGATGTATGCATGAGATCGGGGGATCAGAATAGGCAGGGGCCAGGGAAGATTTCAGGGAGAGATTGGGATTGTATTTGACTGAAAGAGAGTCCCCCAGAGTGGCCCAAGCCTCAGGTGTGTGTTACAGAGGATTCATCATTTAATCCACAAAATGGTGCTTCCAGCATCCAGCGCTTGGCCTTCTAGAGGCATTAACTCAGTTTCTTTCTTCCTATAGAATGGAACCCTGGCACCAAGGAGCCAACAAAGGGTCAAGAGAGCCTATTTCTCAGCCAGTGGCCCCAGAGTCAGAAGGACACCTGTGGTGAGGAGGGTTGCTGTGACCCAGTGGGCACCGCATCACTTCCCCTGCTGCCCAAGAAACCTGCATGTCCAGCCAAGAAAAACCTACTCTATGAGTTCTTTGGGGCTACCAAGAACCCAAGCGGGCAGCTGAAACTTCGAAACAAAGTGGAAGTGGATGGGCTGGAGCTGAAAGGTGAGCTGACCTACCCAGGGAGGGGCTGCAGGGGAGGGGGTTGCAGTGATCCTCATAGGCTTCAGGTGGCTCTGTCACCAAGTGGCTGTCTCATCTATAGAAAATTCACTGCCTTTTTATAGTTGTCAGTTTTAAGACCTACAAAATGGGAAAAATGACTTTCTCCCTATATCCCTTCTTGGGAATACAGTTGCTAGAGAAATGTAGTTGGCTTTCAAGGGTCATATCAGCATTATTAATAGTCACTTCTGAATATAGCCCTGATCCAGCATGTATTATGTCCTCTGAAATTTTCCAGGCCAAAACAAAAAATCCTTGCTTTAGATTATTTCTATGTTGAGATTATGTTCCTGCTTTCTCTTCCTTGCCCTCCTACAACTGCTCTAGTCAAACGCCTTTTTCCAAAAGGATGCCAATAAGGGGGAAACAGAGGACCCATTTCTGATTTTTTAAGCCCCCACGGCATCTTGTAGAAAGGAAGAATCCAGGATTCTTATCTTGAAACAACTCAATCTAACTTCATTCATTTAGACCAATTTTGAGTCATTGCATGCTGAATTTAGTGTCTTAAAATATTTAATGTTTTAAAATATTTTTTAAATTCCCATATAGATACAACAACCTGTGCAAGTTTCTTAGTGTTGCCAAATATATATCCTTAGGGAGGGGCTGCTTTAATCATTTGATAAGGCTGAATTCCAATGGCATAGCAATAGTTCATATAAAGTTGGATTTTTCTAAAGCAGTTGAAAGAATTTCATTATGTAAGTAGGTGAAATATAGCTCTAGCAATCTGGCTTATTGTATTCCCTTGCTAAACTGCCTTCTTTACTAGTGAATGATGGAAAGAAAAGCTCTAAGCCAGACCTACTGGGAATTTCATCCCTTCCAAATTGGCAAGGCATGAACTAATGATGTTTACCTATAGTTGGAAATGTACTAGAACTTTGAAGAACTCTCTTGGAGCTTAAGGGACCTGACCTGTGAAACTGAATCCCCAGGGAAGTTGCGATGCTGAAGGTGTCCTGGCCTCTCCCTGCCTTCATCCCTGACCCACTTTACCTCTCCTGTGACTTGCAGTTAACACACCTGTGACTGTTGCTGGCAAGAACAACCTGAAGCACACAGGGAATGTTTTCATTCCACATTTTGCTACAGCCTTGACCTCAGCAACCCTGAACCAGCCATTCTGGCTCAACCTGAACTATCCACCTCCACCAGTGTTCACGAACCCCTCCACCTTCCTGCAGTATCAGGTCAGTGAGCGGGCCTGGCTCTCCTGTGGATATCCACGGGTTTTTTGGACACAGAGGAGGTGTGGCTGGCAGGGGGCCTATTTCACAAGGAGCCTCTAGACTCTTCTGAATGCCTTCCCTACGTGGAAGAGGCTTCGCAAGGGCTATGGTAGGGCATTGTCAACTTGTCAGCTTGTCGGTTATTTTTTTCACTGTAGTCACATCAGATCTACCCCTTGGTTTATGTGCATGCATGCACACATCTACACACACATATGTGTATAGAGTCCTAACTTTCCATTGTCTGAATTCCAGTTCATGCTGTGCCCTTCACCGAGAGCCTCGTTTTGCTGGTTGTGGCTAGTTAAGTTCGTGGGCTCTCAGGAGAAGATGATGTGGCAGTCCTTGTTTCCCACCTCCTTCCTGTGACTTCCTTTAAGGTTGGATGGCATATATCCTAGATTACTTGGGACAGTCCCTATTTTGGTCTTCTGTTCCAAAATAATATTAATGGCGTCCCTTTTCACTCTCATGTCCTGGTTAGGACAACAAATTACAGTCGGCCCTCTGTATCCACGGGTTCCACATCCACAGATTCAACCAGCTTTGGATGGAAAATATTTGAAGAAGGAAATAGTAAAAAATAACAATACAACCAAAAAAATAATTCGAGTAAAAGATAATACAGTGTAATAACTATTTACATAGTATTTACATTATTAGACATTGTTAGTAATCTAGAGATAAAAGGATACAGAAGCATTTGCATAAGCTACATGCAAATACTATGCCATTTTATATCAGGGACTTGAGCATCCTCGCGTGCCATTTTATTTTATTTTAAACAGAGTCTCACTCTATCGCCCAGGCTGGAGTGCAGTGGCACGATCTTGGCTCACTGCAATCTCTGCCTCCAAGGTTCAAGCGATTCTCCTACCTCAGCCTCCTGAGTAGCTGGGACTACTGGCAGGTGCACCACCACACCTGGCTAATTTTTGTATTTTTAGTAAAGATGGGGTTTCACTATTTGACCAGGCTGGTCTTGAACTCCTGGCCTCATGTGATCCATCTGGCTTAGCCTCCCAAAGAGCTGGGATTACAGATGTGAGCCACTGCACCTGGCCCTAAAATGCCATTTTTTATCAGAGACTTGAGCATCTTCAGATTTTGGTATCCACAGAGCAGAAGAGGGAGGGTGGCCTTAGAACCAATCTTCTGAGGATACCAAGGAATGAGTGTATACGGCCACCTTACTTAAACTACACCTAGGCCGTCTTAGCTTGTACCAATCAAAGTGACTTGGCATGCATTCTTGTTCTTGGGCTTGTAACTAAAGGAGAAAAGCAGTGGCCAGACACAAAAGGATAGTAAAGCACCTCTAGCAGGGCTGGAAATTCTACACACAGAACTTATTTATGCAGGGAAAATGTAGTTTCTTTATTTTGTCGATTTAACTTAATATCCCTTAAGAGCTTCCACCCACTGGGTAGAAGGAGGGAAAAATTAAATAAATGTCCACTCTGGTTTAAGCCTTAGTCTAATCCAATAACGTAAATAGTCCCTTTAGGCAGGACTCAGTTTTTTCAGGAAAGATTCTCCATGCCTAAGATTTCTGTCTTCTGTTCGCTTCAGAGGCTTCTCTCCAGAATTGCATGTCGTTGTATGGGGGAAGGGCAGGAACTCAAACTTGTGCATCCAGGACTTTGGCAGTTTGCTGCCCCAGCCTGGCCCAGCACAGCATGAAGTGAGAAAGTAGAGAAGGAAACACCTCTGCCTCGGCTTGTCCTGTTGCTATGTCCCTTCCCCTCTCTCTACCCCTGGGAACCCTATGTCATTCTTTCCATTACAACACAGCACAAGCCTTATGTCCTATGGGGAAGAGGGATTGTCTCTTCTCCTTATCAAATGCCCATCAATGATAGATTGGACAAAGAAAATGTGGCACATATATACCATGGAATACTATGCAGCCATAAAAAATGATGAGTTCATGTCCTTTGTAGGGACTTGGATGAATCTGGAAACCATCAATCTCAGCAAACTGACACAAGAAAACCAAACACCCCATGTTCTCACTCATAGGCAGGTGTTGAACAATGAGAACAAGTGGACTCAGGGAAAGGAGCATCATACACTGGGGACAGTTGAGGGGGGCTAGAGGAGGGACATCGGGGGGTGGGAAGGGTGGGGAGGGATAACATGGGGAGAAATGCCAGATATAGTATGCACCTATGCAACAACCCTGCATGACCTGCACATGTACTCCAGAACCTAAAGTAAAATAAAAAAAAAAAATTTAAAAAAGACTCTTCAAGCTGACCCACCAGACTTGGCTCCTGAATCTTAAAGGAACTAAGCAAAGCCTCTCTCTGTTTTGTTTTCAAGCTTTTTGTTTGTGTGTTTGCTAAAGAGAACAAGTACCTATCCCCTCCCCAGGGAGGGAAAGCTCACACCCCATTGTGGAGGTGAGAGGTTGTGATGAAAGTGACCTAAGAAGGAAGCTAAAGTGAACTAGTTTCATATTAGTAGTCTGTTTTCCTTACACAGGTCTTGTAATGTCCCATTCGGTGAGTCACTGACTCCTTTACCAACATGCTTCTACCCTTGCATTTTTGTTTGGTTATTCACTATTCATTTATTCACCTACTCGCGATTTACTCATTTCTATGTATTTATTTACTCATTCATTTAAGTAATTTTGAAAACCTTTGCTCCCCACACCTGCTAGAAGCTGAGCATTGTGCCAGGTAGAGGGATTCAAAGATGACTAAAGTCAGGTGTGGCGGCGTGTGCCTGTAGTCCCAGCTACTCCAGAGGCTGAGATAGGAGAATTGATTGAGCTCAGGAGTTCAAGTCTAGCCTGGACAATATAGCGAGACCCTGTCTCTGAAAAAAATGAGTAATAAGATAGAAGCCTGGAGTCTAATGCAAGTTCAGGAATAAACCAGAGACCAGCTCTATATGCATCTCCACCTCTAAAGGGGAAACAACTGCATAATTTATTTAGTATAAGCTGATTCACTCTAAAATGCCCTCACAGAATTCACCATGTAAAACTAATTTGCAATGGTTTGCTTTATTAAGTGGGGATGGCATCTCTTTGCTATGTTAATTTCCTCTGACTTTTTGGAGTGGGTGAGATTTGGACATATCATTTTCTGAGCATGAAGGTCCTCTGTCTTTAGCATCATAGGACTGACTATGAGGTTCCTGGGCTTCTGAGCAGAAGCAGCAGAAGGACCCTGGCTGGTAAGGCCTGCTGGGTTCTATGAGACAGTTTAAGCACTGAATGGGCCCAGCTGAAATTGGCTGTGGAAGGCATTGGTCCTCCCAGGTGGTAAGGAAGGACAGCATAATTTACCTTCTCCCGGCTTCTGTGATCTCACAATGCCATCCAGCTTCAAGATAGCTGATCAAGGGACTTGAGATAATAGAAGGCAGGTTTTGAAACCAGTAGACTTGGCTTTAAAGGTTCTGCTGCTTCCAAGTTAGGGCTTAGGATGGTTAGCTGCTCAGAGCCATGGTTTCCTGGTTTGTGAAATGGGTTCATAATAATTGCAGCAGCAGCAGCAGCTGTTGATATGGTTGTAAGGATTAATTGAGTCTATGGAAGGGTAAAGACTGTAAAATTTAAGCTGTGACACAGATGTTGATTTTTATTATGATTCAGCCTCAATCTTCCAAGGAAATGGGGTCAGAGAGCTCCGCAGACCTTAAGGGGACAGAGAGGAGAAAGGGGGAACAATCTAGGCTGGTCTCTTTCCTGCTTAGCATTAGGAATAAAGATGAGGTCCCAAATCTGGTTTACTCAGAGCTCTGTGGTGGAAGGACTCAGAGACATGGAAGACAAAGTCCCCAACACCGAGGAGCTTCAGAGGCCCCTGGGCTACTTGGCATAAAGAAACTCTACTCCCAGTTAAGTAGGGGGAGTGTGTGGGAAGAGGCCATGGCCTAAACAAAGAACAGTGAATGTTAATTTACCCTTGCTTGTGATTTTACACACTTGCAATTCTAACAACTAGAAATGTTCTTGAAGTCATGAAGTGTTTTCTAACTGATGACTGTGGCACCATCTCCTGATAATCCACCCTGGGACTGATTAGGTGTGGGCAGCTGTTTGCCATCCACATAGCCTAGGGCAGACTGGCACAAGCAGGTGTGAGATGGTGGAGGCTGGGGAAGTTGGCTGTGGAAAGCAAGGGGCACCTTCTTTCCTGGTGCTCCCAGGAGGACCAGGGCCACCAGCTTAAGCCCTGGATGGGCTCCTGTGAGGGGTGGCTGGGTGGCCCATGCTGGGCATTCTGGAGACTGCTCAGTACTGTACCCTGGGAATCCTGAGGGAGAAGATGATGAAAAAGAGGCAGAGGGAAGATGAAAGAGTCCCAAAGGGGAGCTCAGCTGCTGCACCGTAGGCTTTGCAGTCTGGAGGCATTAGCTCTGGCCACCCTCTCAGAGGGCACAATGAGTCTCAAAAACAGTGACCATGCTCCCAGCAGAGATCTTTGTGTATGACAGTGTGCACACACATATGCACACAAGAATATACACATGTTTGATGTACACACATATAAACAAACAGGCATGTACACAACTGCCTGTAGAAAGCAGAGGTAAATGCTAACAGGGTTGAGAGGAGGGGGCAAAACAGAGGAGGGACACTCAGCAACCTGCCTAGTGGTCCTGGAGCTCACAGAGGGCTGGGAACAGGTGAGCAACCCCATCAGTCAGACTGCTCTGTCCAGGTTCAGGCAGAGGCTGGGGTTGCAGGGACCAGACAGCAGTCATGATGGGAGAGACAGGCTGCCCCGGGCTGCAGGGCTTGGAGTAAAGGGGAGCAGGTGAGTGGTTTCAGATAAAGTAGTGGGCAAAAGTGGGAGGGGCCTGAGCACAGGAACGTCAGGAGTGTCCCCTGCATGGGAGCAGAGAGCAAGGAGAGGCCCTGAGAAGATGTGCCCTCCTGGGGACCTGGAAGATGGAGCAGGAGGAGAGCCGGGAGATCTCCTCGCAGACTTCACATCAGAAAGTCCATAGGCTATGAGGAAATCCTCAAGGGTGTGGTGTCAGCCATCATTTACACTTTGGTGACTGACACAAGCTGAGCCCGGAATGAAGGCAGCCTCTCGGGCTGCAGATCTTCTGAGATATCCTGGGCTGAGAGGTACTTTGGGTTTTGAGCCTCATCTAAAGGGAAAACTCTGGATTGGCAGACGGAGGCACATTCTGAGACTGGAGCTGACCACTCCCACAACAGCAGTTCTGCTGTGTGTATGTGTGTGTGTGTGTGTGTGTGTGTGTGTGTGTGTGTGTGTGTGTCTTTTGTTTGTATGTGGACATATGAGCACCCCAAGACAGAATTGTGAGTAAAATGTCAATTTCCCATCTGGCTGAACGGCCAGAGAGTCTATTTAAGGGAGGAGGCAGTGAGAGATGACAAACACACCGAACACTGAGTCCTTACTACGTGCTGGGCACTATTCTAAGCTCTTTAGATGTATTAACTCATTCATCCTCACACTGCCTCTCTCCATAAGCTACGGACACAGGTATATGCATGGGCACATAGACATACAGCAGCAGGAACCCACGCTAACACACCTGGGTTCACAGTTGTATATTTGTACACAGAAGTACCCAGTTGCATAGACAAAAATGCAAACACACATGCAGGTGTACTTAAATAGGGATGCACACCAACACACACATGTAGAGATGTACATGGACACCTTGTGTCTTCAGGGGGTAGGTATGGGATTAGGGGAAGGCATTTCAAAAAGTTGTGTGGACAGCAACAAAGAGAATGTGGCTACCTTCATAGGCTTTGCAGGCCTGAGCACATATGATTTTTTAGATAAGGACAAGAGACTCAGAGACGTAAAGTGATTTGCCCAAGGTCACACAGCCACTGAGAGATCCGGGGCCCAGGAGGCAGTCAGGCTCCTGAAGCTCCTGTCTCCCATACTCACCGAAAAGGCTGTGAAGGCTGCTGAAGAGGGTCTTCCCATGTGGTGTGAATCCTGCTTGTCTCAGCCTGATCCCGGCTGGCCTCAGACAGCCCATGGGTCTGGCCAGTGGTGTGATGGGACAAATTCAGCCCTGTCTGGAGGTCCAGGCATGTGGGCTGGAGACTGAGCTGAGTAGCTGCTGCCTTCTGGCACTGAAGCCCTTGCCTGGCCATACTGAACCTCTCTTTCTCCCCAGGGCCCGTACCCACAGCAGGCAGCGAGGATGCCCTATCAGCAGGCTTTGCACCCCCAGCTGGGGTGTTACTCCAGACAGGTAAGTAGACAATCTCTCCTCCTCCGTCCCGGCTCCATGAAGGCCTTTGGGTCACAGGGTACACCTGCTCCCTCCTCTTTATCCAGCTGGTGACCAGCCAATATACTTCCGGCCCACCATTGGCTCCACAGTACAGACTCACATACCAGCATGCATGTGGAAAACACAAACCGATGTAGGTATGTGATAACAGTGGGCACTTAATGGAGCCCTTCCTGTGTGCTGGGCCTGCCCCTAAGGACTGTGTCTGCACGAGCTAATTTAGCCTTCAAAATTACCCTGTGAGGTAGGTTATAGATGAGGAAACCCAAGCATAGAGAGGTAAGTAACTTGCCCAAAGTCATAAAGTGAACATGCAAGTTAGGTGTTGCTGTGGCAATATACAGCCTCCACAACTTGGGGACTTTCAACAATAAATGTTAATTTCTTGCTCAGGTCTACGGGCTGGCTGACCTGGGCTGTGAATCAGGTTTAGGTGGGTTCTACATGCCTCTTCTGGGCCTGTGCTGAAGATTCAGTACCTGTTGCTCTTTCCATGACAGATGGCAGGAGCCCAAGAGGGCAAGCAGAAACACGTGATGCCTCTGAAATCCTCAGCTCAGACATGTCCATGGGAATTTCCACCCACCTTCTACTGGCCAACGCAAATGACATGGCTTTGTTCAGCATCAGTGGGCCTGAGGAGGCATATTCTTCCCATGTAGGGTTGCCAATTAAAATCCAAGACACCCAGTTACATTTGAATTTCAGATAAACAAGGAAAAATGTTTAGTGTAAGTATGTCCCAAATATTGCATGAGATATACTTATGCTAAAAATATGTATTATTTATCTGATATTTGAATTTTACTGAGTGTCCTGTATTTTTATTTGCCAAATCTGGCAACACTGCTTTCACAGGTAGGTCGGGATAAATATCCATGGGACAATAATTGAGGTCTAACCTCTGGCAGGCTGGCACTCCAGTGACCATGCTTTACCATGTCTTGTATGTAGATGCACAAAAATACCTCATGAAAAGAAAGCAGCAGAAATAGAAATGCAAATACACACAGACACAAATGCAGATAGAAACACAGGGATAGTTGTGCACATGACACCAACCTGTAGGAGTCTGTGTCCAGGCACAGGCACACAAATAGATACAGAAGCACATTGAAGGATATTGAGTCTTGGGGCAGGGATGGGGTTGTGAGGAAAGGTGCTTAGAATGGAGAAGTAGAGCGCACCAACACCCAGCCTGCCATAGCCCCAGGCTGGCCTTGCTCCTCCACACAAAGGTGGACACCCCCACACTTCAACTCATAAAGCATCTGCCTCGCCTCTCTCCTCAGGGAGCCCCACCCTCCTTGCAAACTGCACCCCTGGCCTGAAATGTGTCAGAACGTTTGGGAGGGTAGGGAAGGGCTCGTAGGTGCAGGCAGTTTTGTTACCTGGGGCAGCACTGGTTTCTCTGCAGCAGGAGCCCTTGCATCCTGAGATGAAGCTGAGATGAGAGACGATCTGGGTCAGGGAACCTCAGCCCCATCGTCTCCACCCCTTGAACATGTATGTCATCCACCTGGCTCCAGAGAGAATCTTTTTAGACAATTGCTTGTATGTGTGTGCACGCATTCATGTGTATGTATTTGACGAAAGTAATATAAAAACATGGTAAAAAAATTTAGAACTTGGAGGCAATCACTGTCTAATGGTTTTTTACATATTTTCTAGCTATATCTATTTATGTAAACATTTTTATATAAATGCGGCAATCTGGGCACACTGTTCCATTGCTTTTGTCAGGGAGGAGTGTATTTGGAGATGGCTCCAGAGCAGGCTATAAAGCTCTGCTTTATAATTTTATCAGATACATGGAATCAGGGGCATATTTTCAATAATACTGTGTGAGCTCTAGGACCTGCCTCCTCCACTTCGATCCTCTCCCAGGGCCAGGCACTTCCTCTCCCATGAGGACAGGGGTACTTTCTGCCATGCTGACCTACATCTGTCCTGGGAGGTGGTCTTGGCGTGTTCTGACCTTTAGCTCATCACCTTGGGGTTTGGTGCCTGTGCCCAACATTACCAGGTGCCACATCTCTACTGGAGAACACTGGGGAGGACCGAGAGGGAGGACTTAGGTTTCCAGAGAGGACATAGCAGAGAGAGGCTGGTGTGAAACAAGGTATGGGCTCTGGGCTTACTCTGCTGGGGTTCTGACCACAACTCAGATGCTGGAAACACTGAGAAAGTTGCTTCACTTCTCTGAACCTCAGATTTCCTGTCTCCAAACTGGAAATCACAATGGTCCGACCTCACAGGGCTTTCTGGAGCTTTAATGACAGCATCCATGTGAAGGGCTGGGCACATTCCAAGCACTCAGTGAGTGCTAGCCTTTGTGGATTTTGTTTAGATAAGGGCTTGTAGGATGAGAGAGGGCTGTCAGAGCGCCTGAACCCTGAGCACTTGGACCCCAGGTTTGTATTAAAATGGAAATCCAGAAGTTTCTTCAAGTTCTGACTACTCCCCTCAGCACACAAGAGGATGGATGTCAACTTTGTAAGAGAAAAGGTTTTTTGATATTTGAAGCTGTCAGTAGTGGAATGCAATGCTCATAAGGTAACGAGCTCCCCATCTTTTAGGTATTCAAGCAGATACCTTAGTGGTCTTTTCTTTCCTCCCTCCTTCCTTCCACCTCTCTTCACTTTCCTCTCCCTTCCTTTCTTGCATTTATTCATTTAATGTGTTTGTTAGGCAGCAACTGTGAGCCAGGCACTGTCTTAGGGCTGGGGAGATAGCAGTCAACGAGATGCATGAGGTCTCTGCTGTGTCGGGCAAGATGGTGGGAGCCCCAGTTCTTGGTGGGAGTTTGTTACAGATAGTCTGGGAAACCCACTGAATTCTTGTATTTCCCTAGAGTTTGTGCTCATCCCCATTGCCCTTTTTTGCCCTTCCTCCTAGACTCACATTGTCCACTATGGCAGCCACCAGCTATATGTGGCTATTTAAATTTAAATTAGCTAAAATTAAGTATAATTCAAAACTCAGGTCTTCATGCACATGAACCACATTTCAAATACTCAATTGTCATGTGTGGCCGGCGGCTTCCACATTGCACAGCACAGAAGTAGGGCATTGCTGCTGTCGCAGGACTTCTGGGCAGGGCTATCTCAGACTTGGAATCTGTTGAAAGGATCTCAGCAGAGATAGAAGCCAGAGCTGTGTAAATCGCACCAGCTTTTTGGGGATAATGAAAGCCTTAAAAATAAACAAGGGGCTTTTGAGATGGTTATTGACAGAGGGAAAAGCTAGGAAAACAGGGAAGAGAATGGAAATAATATTGATTTGTTATTTACTATATGCCTGTCTCTTTACTTGTATCACCTGACCCCAGCCCCACTAACAACCTAGATAGTGTTTTCCCATTTTGCAGATGGGGAAACTGAGGCTCAGATAAATTAGGTAACTTGCTAGGCTCACTCTCGAAGTTGAGCCCTAGGCTTTCTCCATTTCAACATGTTGCCTTCTGCATACCCAACAGGGACTGAGGGGCACAGGGGCTGAGGCTAGGGGCGGGTGGCTGGGGTTAGAGTTGGGCTGGGGAATGGTGACCTTACCCCTTTCTTCTCTCTGACCTGCAGGTGATGCCATACAACCCACAGCAGATGGGACAGCAGATCTTCCGCTCTTCCTACACACCACTAACAAGCTGCACCCCTTTTGTCCAGCCCAATTATCCCTACCATCAGAGGACACCTCCAAAGATGTCTGTCAACCCCCGAGACCCTTCCCCCATGGGAGGAGATGGATTGCAGTACCTCTTTCCCCAAGCATATGGGTGAGTCAGCCCACAGTGGAAGCCTAAGTGTATCTAGAAAGCTGGTGGGAGTGGGGGCAAGTGGAGTGGGCTTACTGGTGCTTTCTCAGTATGTGTGTCCCATGGCTGTGGGTGGGATGGGCCCTGTACCTGTGGCCAGTAATTAGGTGGGTCCTGGAGGAACTTAGTGCAGAGATGAACAGGGTCTGGGGCTTGGTGAGCCCCTTTCGTAGGTGCATTTCAGGGCTGGTTGCAGAAATGCAACTGCACAGTCTGTAACATATGGATACCCCACTCCACGGGCAGGACAGGTGTTACAATGATGCATTTGCCTTTACCCATGTGCTTGGTTGCACAACAGAACATGGCCACTTAGTCTCCTTAGAGCTCTCACCTCCTACTGTCAGCGCCCTGAGTTCCTTGCCAGGCTAATCTCCCGAACATCCCATTGACTTCGTGACGGGCTCTGCTGAAGAGCTTTCGACTGCTTATCAGGGCTGCCCACACTTTTCCACCAAGTTCCCCAAACTGCAGAGGCAAGAAGCTTTTATTTCCTGGGACAGTCTGAGAGCTTAACAGCAAATAGCCAGCACAAACTCAACATTCTGGCTGAAAATTCTGCTCAAATTTTGCATGCTGTTGAGTCATAAATTTGTGTTTGTTTTAATATAACAATACATAGCCACTCCCTCCCCCCCCCCCAACAAAACCTTCCACTAATATGGATGCTCCAGCGGGCAGGTGGTGCCATGTCATTCCTGGGAATCCCAGTCTCCCAGGCTCACCCTGGAGAATGGGTGACCTGGTTTGAAAACCTCACCTTATAGGATTAAGGCCCAACTTCCTAGCCTGACAGTGATTCCCATCCTTCTACCTCCCTGTCACAGAACTTTTATTGCAGTGCCGACCCATGTCCCCAAACTCTTATCCTTTCAATCAGTATTTTCTCCAAATACCTTGTTAAAAGGGATAAATGCTAGAAAGTGGTTTCAGTAGTCAGATCTGTTTGGGAAAAGCTGTGGGAAACAGAGATAAACAGATTTCTTAACTGTTGGAATTCTCAGATCATTTAATTTCCTAGGGTGCATGAAGAATGTTCAAGAAGGTGGTTGATAGTATTATTTAAACATGAAATCCACACCCTTAAAAAAAATCTTTTCCTTCCTTCCTTCCCTCCTTCCCTCCTTCCTTCCTTCCCTCCCTCCCTCCTTCCTTCCTTTCCTTCCCTCCTTCCCTCTTTCCTTCTTTCTTTCCTCTCTCTCTTCTTCCCTCCCTCTCTCTCTCTTCCTTTTTCTTGCAGAGTATGTCATGGTGTGTTCTACCTAACACACCCTGGGAAACGTTGTGTTAACACATGTAGTTAATTTGAATTTAGCCTGCGGGGGACCCATAGATGAATAGGACATACTTCTTCCCTTCAGAGAACTAAGAGCAGATGAAATGCAGGCACAACAGTGAAAACCATCAAAGTGGCCAAAGAGGACAGAGGCAGGATCCCTGCAGGAGTGGAGGGAGGTTCCAGTGAGCTGAGCCGGGAGGAGGGCATTCCAGGCAGTAGGAGCAAGGCCCTCAGATGGGAAGGCATGCAGCAAGCTGGAGGCCTGGGGAATAAAGGTGTCTGGCTGAAGCATTAGATTTGTCTCTGAAAAAGGTGGAAAATAGGATTGTAAAAGGGAGGTTGGGACTAGATTATGAAAGGCTTTGGACTGCTAGGCCTGGGGATCTGGGGAAGATTTATGTACATCAGAGTGAATTGATGGGCTGGCAGGAAGAGAAAGGGGAAGCAAGATAGATAGGATGTGGCCTGGAGGTGACTCTAGGGGCCTATGGGAGAGATTATCATCCCCTGGAGGTGAGAATAGAGACCCAGACAAGCCCCCTGCAGGCTGGCCAACTTCTACATTCTGTGCTGTGACTCTGGGCCCTGGGAAGGTAGACCTGCTGCAGGAGATACCTCTGGCTGTCTCTGGGAGGGAGGGTGGTCTCTATGTCTCCTCAGCCAGCTTTTGGGAAGCACTGATTGGGAGCTGTGAGACCAGAGGGTTGAGACCTGGTCTCTACAGGTCTGCAGAGGGGCAGGGGTTGGAGGAGTGGGAAGGCAGCCTGAGGAAGGAGCAGCCTAAGAAGTGGGAGGCAGCCTGGGGAGAGCCAGAGACAGTGGAGGCAAAGAGGAGGGCGAGGAGGAGGAGCAGCGTGGATTAGTGTTCTGAGAGACTGGGGAGACCAGGGACCACGAGGTCAGAAAAATAATGTAAGGGGTGCAAGCCTGAGTACCCAGAGGGGATGATCTGTTCATTCAAAACATATCGATCCAGCATCCTGTGTGTGCCTGGTGGGGTTGTAGGCACCAGGGATACTGGAGTGAATGAGACAAAGTTTTCCTTCTTTTAAGGCACTTTCATTCTAGGAGGAGAAACGGATGATAAGGAGATAAGCAAGCATGCATGCAAGGCCAGGTCCTCGGGATATGGGTTGGGGTCGGAGGAGAAATCAAGGGCAGCCTCTTGAGCCAAGATCTAAAAGAAATGAGAGAATGAACACACATGTATGTGGGGGATGAACCTCTGGGCAGAAAGAATAGAAAGTGCAAGGGCTCCGAGGTGGAAACCTGTAGCTGGAGCACAAAGTGTGAGGGAGGGAGTGCATGGAATGGAAATCAGAGGTAGCCAGGCCAGACCAGACAGGGCCTGGTAGGTGTGGCTAGAGGTTTTGTTTCAGGAGCAGTGGAAAACCATGTAGGCTTTTAAATTTATGAGGACATGTTCTAATTTTCTATATAAAACATATCACATTGGGCAATGTCTGAAAAATGGACTGTGAGGGTAAGAGCTGAGGCAGGGGAGTAGGCTAAGAGCTTTATAGTTGACTGAGTAAGAGGCATTGGTGGCATGGATGAAGGCAGTGGCCCTGGGAAAGGGGACAAGTGAAAAGATTGTGATGTGTTATTTTCTTGGTAGAATTGGTGGGGCATGACGATGGTTGAATGTGTAATGAGGGGAAGGGAAAAGTCAAACATAATTCCTTGGTTTTTCACTTGTGCAACTGGAGCAGCAGCAGTGCCAAAATACTAAGGACATTGGGCCAGGTGCAATGGCTCATGCCTGTAATCTCAGCACTTTGGGAAGCCAAGGTGGGCAGATCACTTGAAGTCGGGAGTTCAAGACCAGCCTGGCTAACATGGTGAAACCCTGTCTCTACTAAAAATACAAAAATTAGCTGGCATGGTGGTGGGCGCCTGTACTCCCAGCTACTCGGAAGGCTGAGGCAAAAGAATCGCTTAAGCCTGGGAGGTGTAGGTTGCAGTAAGCCGAGCTCACGCCACTGCACTCCAGCATGGGCAACAGAAAGAGACTCCACCTCAGAAAACAAAACAAAACAAAACAAAACAAAACAACTAAGGTCATGATGCCTAGAGCAAAGATCTGTTTACCAAGAATGTCTGGGACATGGAAAATTGAGAGTCTCATTAGACAGATGGGTGGAGCTCTTGATAGATAGGTGCATATAGGAGTCTGGAACTCAGGGGAGAGGTTGGGGCTGGTAATACATTCGGGAGCCATTCACACGTAGATTTCAAGGCATGGGATGAAATGGCCCAGAATACACAAGTATAGAGAAGAGAAGAGGTCCAAGGGCTGAGCCTTGGGACTTCCAGCATGTAGAGGCTGCGGAGATGGGGAGGAACCAGCAAAGGTTTTATTAATAAGAAGGACTACCTAGTGAGGTGGGGAAGAAAATGGGCAAGTGGTGTACAGGAAGCCAAGTGAAGAAAGTGTTTCCTGAGCAAAGTGCTGGCTTTAGGGGCTGACGCGAGGTGCTGGATGGAACGAGATCAAGGTGAGGCGGCACCTGGCCGGGGAGGGTGCGTGGGCCTAAGTGGAGGGTTTAGTGTGAAAGACAAGGAGGGTCCGCAGAAAAGGAGGGATCAAGACACAACCGTGTGAAGAGGAGAGGTCGGAGCAGGAGGCTTCCATGTCCTCACAGAAGGAGGAGTAGAGCCCTCCCCTCTGCCAAGTCAATTTGCATACATTCTTCAGGGCAGGATAACCATACAATTTATCTTCCAAGCAACAATAGATTTGAGAGTTAAAAGGAGTACAGATAATAATTATACCAGGCCGGACACGGTGGGTTATGCCTATAATCCCAGCACTTTGGGAGGCCAAGGCAGGTGGATCACCTGAGATCAGGAGTTTGAGACCAGCCTGGTCAACACGGTGAAACCCTGTCTCTACTGAAAATACAAAATATTAGCTGGGTGTAGTGGTGGACACCTGTTCCTATTCTGTTCCCACTGCAGAGATTGCAATGAGTTGATATTGTGCCACTGCACTCCAGCCTGGGTGACAGAGTGAGACTCTGTTTCAAATAAATAAATAAATGAAACTATAAAATAATTATACCAGAAATACCAGCATAGAGGCTGGCCCATGCAAACTAGGACATATGCTGTTGTACTCTACAGGCAGCTCAAGTTCCTCCTCCTCCAGGAAGCATTCCTTGATAGTTCTCATCCATACAGATTGCTCCTCTTTCTGGCCCTCTAGTGTACATCCTGTCTAGATCATGCCGGTGGCCACTGATCTGATCAGAAGTTTTCAACCTGGAGGAGCTAGCTGCATGTGTGGCAACCAGATATGAACTGCGTCATGATAACTTGATTACTGATAATTGTTAAATACGGAAGTGTGGGTTACAGCCTTCATTTTGTAAGTCAAAGTGGAATGCAGGGTATCCCTATAATAGCATCATTATGGTTTCTGAATAATCGTCCAATACGATTTCTGAAAGAGAGAAACAGAGATTGGGTTACCAATCTCATGGATTGCTTATGAGGCACCCACATTGTATCAGGTCCTGGTCACTGGATATGAAATAGGTGAAGTCTCTGCTCTCTTGGAAGTTATTTTAGTGAGAAGGGAGTGAAACAACCCAGCCTAACTTGCCCGTGGACACTCAGTGAGCAACAGACACAGTGAGCTGCTGAGGCACTACAAAAGAATGCCGTGGTCTGTTTCCGTTGTTTCTCCCCTCCTCCACCCTCCTTTTTGGTTTCATCAGTTCATAGGAGGGTACCGTGAACATGAGTCTCTTCTATAATATGCATCTGCACAGCTGAAAAGTGATTGAGAATCCCAGGATTAGATCAGATCTAGCCATTTGCCCTCCTGTAATTTGTATTGAGTTCTGTTCCCATTCATTTAAAATATCTGAGCAGATGGGTGAAGAAATTACAGTAGGATTCCAGAAGTGTGAGTAAAGATTCCATCTGGAGAGGTCAGGGAAGCCTTTACAGAGGAGTTGCTTTTGAACTCTATTTTGAAGTATGAATAGGAGTGTGCCAGGGAGAAAAGGAGACGCAGACGCTCTTAGAGGGTGAGGCTCACATCTTTACTCTTCCTTTCCTGAAGGTCCAGCAAAGCTGTAGGCACTCAGTGGTATCTCAAGGCTTACTTTTCAGTCAGGGTGGGAGTGAAGGACTCAATTTAGCTTGGTGCTGGTAAGGGGAGGAGGGATTCTGGGATTGTCCAGACTCGAAAATCTAATGCTGGACCTGCCCCTAAGTTCTCTGATGTAGATTTTCCTGAGGGACACGTCTGATCCTCTAAGGCAAGTAGAGTGGTCACAGGAATACAGGTAAGATGCTTAGATCCAGAGAGGGTCCCTGTTCTGTGGGTTTTGGGCAGAAAGAGAGGGTAGGCTCCCTTGAAACAATCTTTACAGGCTCCAGGGGCTTCCTGATCTAAGTGAGCATAAGGAGAAGCTCTTGATTGTCCTCTAATTGTATTATTTTAGTATTTCGCTTTCCCAGAGCCAAAGCTTTTTATGCCAAAGCTTTTTTCTTATGCCAAAGCCTTTACCCTCCAAGCCTGTTATGGTCTTCACTGTTTCTGACAACCATAAAGTTAATATATTATTTTTTCCTAATCTCTCCGATAACATTAGGAATCTCAGGAATCTCATCACAGTGTTCACCCTCCCTCTCTTCCAGGTTCGGCTCAACATCTGGAGGTCCTGTGATGCACAGCCCCTATTTTTCCTTCAGTAGGAATGGCATAAACTTTTAGATCGTCTTCTCTTCTCCCTTCTCCTCCCTTAGCCCTTGGGTCAGGACTAAGGGCTCTGAATTTCTGGGTTCTGCAAAAGCCTAGTATGAAGTTTGGAAAGGCAAGGTTTCGACCAGGTCGCAGACAGAAAACAGCAAGACCAGATTCATCTATTGGCCAACACTGAAACACAGATAGCCCCCCTCACACACGGCACAAGCTACACACACACACACACACACACACACTCCTCATATTCATACTTGCTTGCTCAACCAGTTATGCATCTGTATTTAGCTAATATGAGTGATTTTTGTTTTTGTTGTTGGTAAAATAGAAGTAAGACACTTAATTTTAGAAAGTTTGTATTTTATGATAAAACTATGAGCTGCTTGAAATGGAGTGCGCCTGTTTATTTTTGTGGTGTTCTGCGTAATCTTTACTGCTCATGTTCCCCACGAGACTCAGTGTTTACTCAGGACATGAAAGGAGACCACAGGCTGGAGTCCTCAGAGTGCTGCTATCTAAATATGGAACTCCAGGGATCATAAGCAAGAGGGCTTATCTCTTTTCTCCAGTGATCCACTCATTTCTCAACGTCCCAGTGTATGCATCTCAGGAATGGACATCATAAAGAGAATGCATTCTGTCCCATCCCAAGTGGAAGTTTTCCATAAAAAGTCTCTTTTGGACAAATGATTGGAAAATGTAGCCTGGAAAACAATTTCAAAACTAACACCAAATGTCACAGACTATATCCAATGATCGTACATCTGTACCAAGATAGAGGTCAATCCCAAAACTGCACCTAATGGGGGCGTCCCTGGACCTATGTTGTTCAGCTCTTACCAATGACTCGAATAAGGACATTGAGAGCAACTGGATTACATTTATGGAGGACATGGGTCTGGGAAGAAGACACAGCCTGGATCTGTGACAGCATACATTCTTTAACTCTGCTATTGTGTACCCTTGGCAGACATCGCTAATCAGCTATGTCATTCTATTCCCCCAAGCTTGGACAAAGCCACAGAGTCATTCTCCCTGTGGTGCTCCAGACAGCTGTCACTGATCAGAGTTAGTCTGTGAAATAAAACCCACGGGCCATGTGTAAACAGGAATTAATGTAAGGATACGCTTTGGCCTGAAAAAAGTGAACTGTGCACACCTAAGTTGGACCAGCATTCTCAGTTCTGACCTGCTCTATTACCAACCCTGTTATTCACCTGGAAGTTGAACCTCACCTTGGCTGAAGCCAGCGAGAGCTAGTCTGGGGAACGTTAGGAGTCCTAATCCAGATAGCAATGAGAGGCTAGGGGGTCTGGAAGTCACTGGTGTCTCAGGATGGGCTTAAGTCCAGTGCCCACAGGATCATTTCTTTTGCTCTCACAATGTAACCCCATTGGCCTCACCAGTCTTTCTTTCTGGGTCCTTGGAAACCAATTTCTCTCCCAAGTTCCCTCTGGACGTATGGCTTCTTAACTTTCTTCATGATCTGATTCTAGGATTCCCTGGGAGTCCTTCAACTCCCTACCCCAATGTTGGACCCTACTTTGGACACTTCTTGTTTCTTCTTGATAGCTTTGGTTAACAGTCTGTCCCAAAGGTCTTTCTTAAATCATACTTCCAGTTATTGATCCAGGCTAGACTATAGTTTGCCACCTTCCCTTGATCTCAGCATGTTGGGAAGCAGGAAACACTAAGGAAAAGAAAGACCATGGGTTTACCTTTGGCCAGACCTGGCTTCTTAGCTACTTTCCAACTATAAGTTGGGGCAGAATACTTAACTTCTCTGAACCTCATTTCCATGAATGGCCATGTTAAGAGTTGTGAGGACTAAAAGATAATGCAGACTTAATATAAACTTTGTCTATTTAACATAGACTTGTGGCTTTAAGATGGCAGAGTAAAGATGTTTCTGTTCCTCTCCTGTTGAAACTTAACCCCAAAGAACAAGGAGAACAAGTGAATCTGTACAAATTCTGTCCTCAGTGAAACTAGGAGAAGTTGGCAATCCCTTCCCATATACAAAGGAAGAAATGGGATAGAGGAAAGGCAAATCCCTTATCAGAACAGGGAAGATCCCATGGCAATGCTTGCCAAAGGAAATTTCAACAAGAAGTGAGCCATTTCTCCTGCAGAGCCCTGATGGTCCTAGGAACTGGAGGTGCCAGGTGCTAGACTCTATGGAAGGTGAGGCTAGGAAGAGGTGAAAGCAACCTGGCCCCACAAAGCCAAAGGCCATGGCCAGTTCTGTAGGAGACAGGTGACATTTTCTCCAGAGAAACGTAACACCATGCATAAGGACGGTGGAGATAAGGTCCCAGGTGAAAAATGGGGATCAGGTAAAATACACATACACTCCTCAATGCCAGCAGCTAGGTTTAACCAAGAAGCAGAGGATTCCTCTGGAGAAGTTGAATTCTCCCAAGGCATTTGGAGGTACCAGTGAAAATTACCCTGTGATTAATGCCCTTTTACAAAGAGCTTCCAATCAACTTTTTAGAACAGTCTCCAACAAGAAGGAAATAGATGAAAGCAAAGGTAAGAAGAAACTAAGGAAAGAGAGACAGACCATAACATTCTAAGGGAGATAAGGTAGTGCATTTTAACAAGGATGATATGCCATATGCTTATTTTTTAAAATCAGAAGGAGGAAATGTTTTTGGAAATTAAAACGGTGAAAGCTGATGTAATTTTTTTAACAAAAGGGCTGGATCTTTCATCAGAGAGATCTCATAAAAAGAGAATGAAAAAAGACATGAGGGTGGGTTATAAGAGATAAAAGATAAACAAATGAGAGGATCAGCCCAGGAGACCCGATATCTGGCTAAGGGACATTTTAGGCATCAGAATGAAAATTGAGGGGATGGAAATACTGATGAAAAAAAGAAAAGAAAAGAAAATCCCCAGATAGAAAGGCCCAAAACAAGTGCTCAGCAAAGTGAAAGATGGACATCGAAGAATATCCCTATGAAATTTCAGAAGAGCAGGGATAAAGACAAGATTCTAAAATTTTCCAGAAATCCAACTGACACACACATGTTCAAGAACCAAATGGCATCAGAGTTCTCAACAGTAACACTGGCACCTGGAACATCTGAAACAAAGACAACAGAACTTCAAGTGGAAATAATTTTTGACCGAGAATTCTAAATTCAAACTCTGCCCTGTGAAGGTCAAATAAGATGTTTTCAGATATGCAAAATCTCAAAAAATGTACCTCCCTGCACATGTTTCAGCAAGCTAAGGGGAGGTGTGCCCCACTAAGACAAGTGGTTAAACAAAGAAAGCAGATGTGGAATCCAGGAATCAGGTATTCAATGTGGGAGGGAGGCTAAGGAGATTCCTGGGGTGATGGGAAATGAGTCTTCACTCAGGAGCCAGGAAGCAGAGCCTCTGAGAGCCACCACCACCAGTTCAGATTGGACTGGAGTAGGAAGTTGGTGAACTCCAGAAGAGAGGCATGTCAGTGGGGGTCGGGGAAGGGCCGGAGAAAAATGATAGATTATTCTGACAGAGTTGATTCTATGGAAAATTGCATTAAGAGTTGCTTTATAGCAGTTGGTGGGGGTAGGAAGATTTAACTATAAATTCAAATTTTAAAAGGAATGATTGTTATTAACTCAGCAGTGAACAATATTTACCTGGTCACAACAATAAAAAGTTCAAATATAGATTTAACAAAAAATGGTGATAAATTATAAGTATGGTGGGAGGAGGAAGGTAGAGAGAGGGTGTGAATAGAGCTAAAATCCTCATTTATCATAATAAGAAGGCAGGAGGTAATATCTAAAATGGATGACACCAGGGATAGTGGAATTCATATAATTATCTAGAAATCTGGAGATAAACACCAAGATAAAGAGCCAAGAGAGTTAGGGGGATTGCCTAAGAGAAGCAAGATGGATTTGTGGGAGATGATGGTACAGGGATCACTGCCTTGTTTATGAGCCTTTTAGTATGATTTGGCTTTTAAACTATGTATATGCATTACTTTAATAAAAATAAGCACTTATCTAAAAGAGAGAAATTGCATGTGGAACACTAGTATGATGCTTGGCACACGGTAGGTATCAAAAATGCTTGTTGAATTGTATCGAGCTGCCTTCTGACACAGCTAGAGCCCACTGCCCCAGTTCTCATCCCAGGATGTTTGACGATCAGATTCTCAGAAGTTCTTAGAAATTGTTTTCTCAAGAATTTCTTGTGGAGAAAATTCAGTTAAAGGAGGGCCTGGAGCCAATGATCAATGCCTTTCCAACACATTGCACCCTGACTCTGTTCACTTCTCAGGGAATTCCAGAAGTAGTTGAGGAATAATGGGAACAGGGGCCCTGAGTGCTTTCCCTGGTTCAGCAACGTGAAGACTGGATGGGACTGAAAACTCCCAACTCTTCTCTAGGTTCCTTTCAACCCACCTTCCCCCACCCCATTCATTCAGCACATAGACACTGAAAATGTATTCTTTGGGATACAGCAATGGGCAAGACAGACACAGTCCCTGGCCCCATGAATCTTTAAGCATAGATATTCGATCATAGTTACAGTGAAAAGTGATGAGGTTACCAAAGGCACACGCTGGGAGCTATGAGAGTAAATATCAGGATATCGGGGTCACCCAACCCAGTTCAGAGGGTCAGATAAGTGATGACTGCTCTTTTAACATTCCTGGTCCTTGCAGTGAATTCTCATGTGACACGTTTTTAAATTGTAAGCCTCTAGTTTTCTTCCTGGACACACTCTATTTGTGAATCTGTTTTTCTTTCTTTCCTTCCTTCCTTCCTTCCTTCCTTCCTTCCTTCTTTCCTTTCTTCCTTTCTTTCTTTCTTTCTTTCTTTCGTTCTTTCGTTCTTTCTGTTTTTTCAGAGGGAGTCTCGCTCTGTCCCCCAGGCTGGAGTGCACTGGCATGATCTTGGCTCACTGCAACCTCTGCCTCCTGGGTTCAAGTGATTCTCCTGCCTCAGCCTCCCAAGTAGCTGGGACTACAGGTGCATACCACAATACCCAGTTAATTTTTGTATTTTTAGTAGAGACAGAGTTTTACCATATTGGTCAGACTGGTCTCAAACTCCTGACCTCAGGTTATCCACTGCCTCGGCCTCCTAAAGTGCTGGGATTACAGGTATGAGCCACCGCGCCCAGCCTATTTGTGAACCATAACACTAACAGTAGTCCTTGTGTAGTTTAAGCAAGTTGAGGAGTAGCATTTAGGGGGTGGGGTTCTAGAAATACTTCATAAAATAATACCAGCTACTAATCATCAAGCACTTACAATGGAACAGGCACATTGCTATATACAGCACCTTTTTATCTAATGTTCATAATAACCCTGTGAGATATATATTTATTACAGATGCAGAAACTAAGGTTCACAGTGAGTAAGTATCTTGTTTCAGGTCACGTGGTGAGCCAACATTTTTACCCACTTCTCCTAGTGCTTCCCTGTTTCTCGTAACAGCCCACAGTGAATGAACTTTGTTGGAACTAATACCATATGGTTCATGGCTATTAAATTTTCAGACAACTAAGATTTCTGAGGCATTTTCCAGTAAGAGCCGCTGTCATAAGAGAGTAGGAGGCAGAGGCTGAGGGGATCAGGGAAGCAGTGGTGGATTCTCCATAAAAAAGGCAGAGGTCACCTGAAACAGGGAAATCAGATCTTGGCATTCAGACTCCTCCTCCTGGGCTTCAGATCCTTCTCCCACCCTCTCTCCTTTGGGAGGACTTCCTTAGTTCTGTGTTATGTCTTCCTCTGTATGACAGGGATTGTTGGCTGATACCAAATATGCATTCCCTCTTTCTCCTTAGTAAATGAACCACACCTTCAGAATGACACATGGCCATCCAGAATATGTGGGTTATTTATGGTCAAATGGGATGTAGGCAGAAGTATTCTGTGTGGTTTCTGGAGGTGGAGGTCTTGTGATGAGGTTGGTAGAGCAACCAACCTCAAGAAGAAACTGGGCCTCTTAATACTTTTGAGACTGTGGAAGGGCCAAACCAACCCCCCCACAAGGGAGTGCCTATCCCTAGGTTTTGTTTACACAAGAGGAAAGTGAATGCGTTTTAAAAGCTACTGTAATTTTGGGTTTCTTTCACACGTCACCAATCCCAATCCTAATTGACATTTTAAAATGAAGTAACACTATTTCTTCAAGAAAACAATGAGTTCATGTCCTTTGTAGGGACTTGAACATGGAAGCCATCATTCTCAGCAAACTGACACAAGAACAGAAAACCAAACACCGCATGTTCCCATTCATAGATGGGTGTTGAACAATGAAAACATATAGACTCAGGGAGAGGAGCATCACACACTGGGAGCAGTTGTGGGGGTTAGGGGAGGGATAGCAGGGGGTGGGGAGGGTGGGGAGGGATAACATGGGGAGAAATGCTGGATATGGATATAGTATACACCTAAAGTAAAATAAAAATAAAAAGAAGACCATCTTCTTTTTACTACCACATGTTCTTGATATTAGGTAATGTTCATCCATCCATCCATTCATCCATCCATTCACCCATCTTTCTATTTATTCATCCAGTTATTTAGTAGATATTATTGAATGCCTCCCTTGTAGCAGGCATTGGGCTAGATGCTGAGTTACATAGGTAAACAATCATATGCTCTGCCCTCACAGAGCTAACTATCTCACAAAAAAGAAGACTTTTCAAGAAAGAAAGCTTTCCTTGCCATGACCACATTACCCAGACATCACCAAAAGGAGAGGGAGATAATTGACTTAGTGGGGTCAAGCTCATAAATGAAACATATTTGTCATTTGCTTCACTTTACAAGGAGAGAAATAGTCATAGAGAATGCAAAGGTGGCCTATCTATATTTTCCAGGATTGTATCTGTTTGTCGAATAAATGGGGCCAAGTCCCCACTATCAGTCAGGGCCCAGGCGTGAGACAGAATGATTTCAATTGTTCAACGGAATTATTCTGTTGACTTCAATATCTCAATTATTTCAACAGAAAGAATTTAATATGTATAATGGTTAATTCTGTACTGAAAAACTGAAAAGGCATAAAAAGAATTCCAAGGATATCGCAGAAGTAGCAACTGCAAGAAGCAAATGCTGCCCAAAGGGAATAGGGTGTAATAATTAAAACTTAACAGGCTGGAGGAGGAGCCTCGAGGAGCTTATGTCTGGATCTGGGAAGCAGGGGCTGTTTGGCTGATGTTAGTGTCTCTGGGCACAGAGGAGGGCTTTATGGGGTAGGGACCCATTCTCTGAGGAGGAGGCACATTGAGGCTGGTTTTGTAAGTTTGCAAGTGTTGGGAAAATGGTAAACTAGATGCAACTGTTACTATTGGAAAAATATTGCCATTGCCAGGTTGAGGTTGACCAGCACAGAGCCAAATGGGACCAAATCATTCCTTCTTCCCAAATAATCTCTGGCCTCTAGTACCCCTTATTGGCAGAGCCTGACAGGGAACCAGAAGGCAGAGCAGAAATATGGCTTGCAGAGTTTCAGGAGCATTAGGAATGAGTTTGAAGCCAAGTAACTGGCCTAATAACTGGAAAACCCATGGTTATAGAATGAATGTTTATGTCCTCCCAAAACTCATATGTTGAAATCCTCACCCCTAGTGTGATGGTATCTGGAGACAGGACCCATCAAGGTAATTAGGACTGGATGAAGTCCTATTAGGTCCTATTAGGTTAGATGGGTGTAGTGTCTTTATAATAAAAGATACAAGAAAGCTTACTCTCTCTCCCAAAGAACCTCTTCTTTGAGTCATGTAAGCACAGAGTGAGATGCAAGCCACCTACATGCCAAGAAAGGAGGCCTAAGAATAGAACTTACTTGCTGGCACCCAGATCTTGGTCTTCCCAGCCTTCAGAACTGTGAGAAATAAACTCTTGTCATTTAAGCCATCCAGTCTATAGTATTTTGTTACGGCAGCCCAAGCAGACTAAGATATTCTCCAGTAACCTTGACATGAGAACTTCTTAAGGTTTGTGGAATACTCCAAAGTTACTGAATGTAGAAGTGAATACTCTCCAAGGGTTATCTTCTGAGACTCATCTCAACCAGTTCACAAGTACCCCAAGCCTTAGAGGAGAGCATGTGTATGTTCCTGGATATTAAAATTCCCTGAACAAGACAATTTTTGCATAATGTTTCTCCAAATCTTCTTCATTCTTCAGAAATTGCCTGTTATCCTTCAGGAATCACCCCAGGAAACAGGGGGGCTGGATGGGGGATGATCAAAAACTATTAATCAACAGACAAGTCGTCTTCTTGCTGCATCATAAAGTCTTAAGGCTTATTAGCTTCAGCAGTTTATTAAATTACCAGAACGCCAAGAAAAATAGCTTTAATAACACATTTCTGCCTATCTATTATTTTTTTTATAACCTAGAGTGGAGAATTAAAAGGCTCCCTACCATTTAAAATAGCATTTTTAAAATTAAAATGAACATGTTAGAGGGATTTTTTTTTTAACTAAAAAAAGAAGCCATTGATTCAAGATGTGATTACTCTAAGCCAAAATGTTATGGCTAAATCTTTGTGTGGTGTAAAGGAAAGAGGAGAAATGGTTTTCCTTGAAAGGTTTAAAAGTATATTAATTAGAACAGGTGGATGGGCAGGTCACTTTGTCCTCGCATGTGGTTTAGTGTTACAAATACTATTTTCAAGAATTACGATGTAGAAGTAGCCAAGATAAAGATATTGTCTAGAGACCAGCTGGCCACCCAAATGGGGCTTTGAGGGGAGCAGAGCCACAGCAAAGTGCCCACAGTTCAGGTTCTGCTTCTGAGCTTTGCCAATTCAAAAACTTTATCAGATCTTCAGAACTGACCTAATTCACAGGTTAATGTATAAACCCAACTGTAAGTTATTTCTAATGAGAGACTCCCCAATAATTTTTAGAAAACAATTGTTGAACTATGAGATAGACTCTAACCATAGATTAAATGGTAAACACACCACAGACTGTGCCCACAAAGTTTATAGTGTGGGTGATGGGGAGAGTGAGAGATACAAATATACTACAAAATGTTTCTACTATCATGGAAAGAAGTATAGATGCCATGGAGATGCAGAGGGTTGTAGTGCTAGTTATCTGCTGCTCGGTGTAACAAATTACTCCAAGACATACCAGTGTAAAACAGTAACACTTACGATCTCACAGTTTCTGTGGTTCAGGAACTTGGGCATGGCTTATCTGGCTCCTCTGCTTTAGGGTCTCTCACAGGATGCAATCCAAGTGTCTTCTAAGACTGCAGTCTTATTAGAAGGCTTGACTGGGGAGGATCTCCTTACAAAGTGAGTACTAGCGTGTTTGTTGGCAGGATTCAGTTCTGTTCATGCTATTGGCTAGAACCTCACCTGGTTCCTTGGGAGCATCTCACAACATATCAGCAAGAAGGCAAGAAAACGTGCCAGCAAGAATCTACTAGCAAGATTGAAGGCACAATCTTTTTTGTAGAAAACCTAATTATGGAAGTGGCACCCCACTATTTTCGTCATATTTTATTTGCTGTGAGTTACAAAGTCCAGCCCAAGGAGACAGGAACACACAAAGGCGTGAATCTAGGAGGTGAGAGTTATTGGGAACCACGTTGGAAGCTGACTACCACAGTGGTTTGTCTTGAATTGGGAGAAGCCGGGGGCTGCCTGGAAAAGCAGCCTCAGTAGAGCACAGTAGTTAGTAGTTCTAGAATCATTTTTCTTGTATTCAAAGTCTGATTATACCACCTACTGTTCTTCCTAAGCCCCTTCTCTAACATCAAGGTGTTTCATTCAGCACATATTTATTGAGTGCCTACTTTGTGGCAGGTACTATTGAAGACGCTGAGGAATGAGCAGTGAACGAAACAAAGTCTCTGCTCCCAAGGAGTTTGCAGCCTAGTCAAGGAAGAAATTAACTATTATCAATGGTGTTTGAGTGGAGTCCAGAAAGACCTTAGGGAATTACATGCACATACCTGGGGAGGAAAGCCTTCCAGGCAAAAGGAGTTGTCAAGGCAAAGAACAATAATAATACCTACTTTGTATGGTTGCTGTGAAAGTTAAAGAAAATATATGCTATAGCCAGTGGTGAGAAGGGCCATGCAGAAAAGTAAAGCAGGGTAAGAGATGCAGAATGGGATGCTATTCTCATTATATTTTCTTTTGGTAAATTTTATTTTCGAATAATTTCAAATACACATATAGAAAAGTTGCAAGAATAATACAAAGATCTCCTACATACCTTTCACTCAGGTTCTCTGTTATTGTTTTGCTATGTTTGCTTTGTCATTCCTTCTTTTATGTTGTTATTTTCTGAACCATTTGACAGAAAGTTACTGATATAAAATCCCTTTACTTCTAAATACTTTAATGTATATTTTCTAAAAACAAAGACGCTTTCTTTACATAGCCGTAGTATAATTATAAAAATCTGGAAATTATCATTGATACTATTATCTCATCTACAGACCTTATTAAAATTTTAACACTTACACTTTTTTTCCCCCTAGTCTAGGATTCTATCCAGGATCACATGTCCCATTTAATTGTCATGTCTTTTTAATTTCCATTAATCTGGGATGGTTGCTCAGCCTTTCTTTGCCTTTTATAACCTTGACATTTTTGAAAAGTACAGACTACTTTTTCTTGTATTCAAAGTCTGGTTCTGTTATTTTGCAGAGTAACCTCTCAATTTGGACATATCTGATATGGTGGGAAAACCACAGAAGTGAGATGTCCTTCTCAGCACTTCATCTTAGGAAGCATATGGAATAGCTTTATCCCATTACAGGTGATATTAACGCTGATAATTTAGTTAACTCTGATGTTTGCCAGCTTTCTCTAACATAAAGACATGACTTTTTCCTTTAAATTATCTGAAAGTATTTTAGGGAGATACTTTGAGCTTATATAATTATCCTGTTCCCCATCAAACTTTTACCCACTGGTTTTAACATCTATTAATGATTCTTGCCTGAATCAATTACTAGTACGATGGCTGCCAAAAGGTGATTTTCTAATTCCATCATCATTCCTTCTGTATGTATTAGTTAGCATTCCACTACAGGCTATTTTTAGATAGAATCATCAGAGAAGATTACATAGGGGAAGAGTGCTAGGCAGAGGGAACTCTAAGTGCAAAAATAAAAATAATATTTACTTCATATGGCTGCCATGAAAAGTAAATACAATACTATATGTAAAGCATAGTGTACAGCTTTTAAAAATAACTCAGTGAAAGTAAACTACTATTACTATCAAATAGTAACAAAAAAGCCAAGATCTATTATAAAAGACAAGAAGAATAGGGCAATGAATTTGAAGAAGAGTGGGGAAGTCCAAGTACTATAGGCAAAACACTAAGATGATCCCCAAGGACCCAAACCCTTGTTTAATTCCTTCCTTCTTGAGATGAAGGAGCCTGTGAATTTAACAGGATATCAGGTCCATGGTTAGGTTACATTATCTGGCATATTACATGACCTAATCACATGAGTCCTGGAAAGGAACAAGTTCCTTCCCAGAGAAAGAGAATTGAAGCATGAGGAAGACTTGATGTATGAGAAATTCTCCACTTCAGCCATTGAACATGGAGTTGCCCATGTGGCAAGGACAAGAGAATGGCCTCTCAGAGTGGCATGCAACCCCCCGAGGACAGCCAGCAAGGAACTGAATTCTACCAACATCCTGGATGAGCTTGGAAGAGGACCCTGAGCTGCAGATGAGAATGAAGTCAGCTGACACCTCAATTTCAGACTCGCGAGACCTTGAGCAAAGAATCCAGTCACACTGTGCTTAGACTTCTGACCTACAGGAATCATGAGATAATCAACAGATGTTGTTTTAAGCTGCCATGTTTGTAGCCGTTTGTCACACATCAGTGGAAAACAAACACACCTGGGGAACAACATTAAGAAAGCTCTCCAAGTGAAAGAAAGCATGAGAACATTCAGCATGGCTGAAGCACAGGAGTAGTTCAGGGAGTCAGAGTATGAGAAATTAGAGTGTAGGGGCAGGCAGTGTATCCAACCAGCACAGGGGGTTCAGACAAATGCAGTTCAACAGACATTTGGTGAGGACCTTGGTACCAGGCCTTGTGCCCTGACAGGCTGGAGTCCCAGAGATAAATAAGACCCAAATTCTGCTCTCAAGGGGCTTACATTCTGATGGAAAAAAAAAAAAAGCTCAATGGAATTAGAAAATCACAATTGCAGCTTCATGAGAGAAGTCCTCTTTGCTTTCTTCATATGTATCCCCAGTGCCTAGAACAGTGTCTTGCATATAGCAGAGGATATTTGTTGAGTTGAATGAATAGAAGTGATATTTCATCTGGGCCAGTGATCAACCAGGGGCAATATTGTCACCCTGGGGCAATGTCTTCAGACATTTTTGGTTGCTACAACTTGGAAGGGTAACCAGCATGTGGTAGGTGGAGGTAAGAAATGCTGCTAAACATCCTGCAATGTGCAGGGGAGTCTCATTACAATGAATTATTTGGTCCCAAATAGTGCCAAGATTGAGAAATCATGATCTAGGCAATGGTGAGACCCAGTGAAACTTTTTTCTCCCCAAATCGGCAGCAAAAACAGCTCTTTAGTGCCTACTACACCCAGTCTCCCTGTGTCTCCCATCTTGTCAGGGCTGTATAAGCAATGAAATTCCTCTTTGTCAGATCCTTTTAGGGCTTCATGAAGTCCAGCTTCCTTTCACTGGCATTCTTCCTGCAAAACTATTAATGTCATTCATTAGAATCCATTATCCTCTTAAGATCAGTCCCCTGCTTTGGTTTGGGAGATACCAAGCAGTGTGCTAGTCAATATTTAACATCCAGCTTTCAAAAAATTATGCATCTATATACTTATGTGCATAAGTTTATCAAAATTTAACTGATACAAAGGATGTGTACCATACCATTTCATAAAATAAACAAGAACACTTTATTTTAAATTCTGTATCACCAACTGGTTTCTACAGAACACTTTAATTGATTTTTGCTGAGCTCTGGTATCTATAGCCAATCTAGGGAAGCAACTGGAAAATGAGTGTAGTTCTGACATGAATGGCGACTGATACTTTCTTTTACATTAACGAGTAAGATGAAAGTGAAGCAACGCATGCCAGAACTCCATTCGTTCATCAGTGAGATGAGCAACTGCTTTGCTGAACCAGATAATAGTTTTCAAATATTGCAAGAATATTTCCTCAATTTTTATGCCATTTGCCATGTAACATTTCCAGACATGACAGGCTTTTAAGTTTAATCTGCATTATTACCATTTTCTCCATCACTTTCTTAAGTCTAGACAATCAACAAAACAATAAAGCAAGCCCTGGTTTGTAGAATTATTTTTTTTTATTTCCATGGTATAAATACTCCCACCTTGGCTGACTTCAAGGTACCAATGTGATGTTACTGAACACTGAGTCAGGCAGAGCTGAGCAGTAGCACACCACGATGTAATGTTTCCACCATTCGGAGATAATAGATGCAAATAACCCCTAGAGCATAGATAGTAGTAAAATAATGTAAAATAATTTGGAGATGATGAATTCTGTATATTTGTTAGCTTTGTTTTTAATACAATTTGTTTAATTATAGATTTAGAGAATTTAACTTTCAATAATGATTGTGCTTTACAACTTGTTCACAAAATTCTGCGGATTTAACAACAGATTCCTGCAAGCCAGTATGAGCTGATTCCAGTACATCACTGGTTTCTGTAGTTAAGGCCTTGCGCTGATGGTCAGACATACTCTCTAGTTGACAATTTGGACAAATTTACAGTTGAGGAGTTGTCTTATTTTGAACTTCTGGGAATTGTATATGAACTATACACACATGGTGTGTGTGTGTTGATCCCTGAGAGTTCGTCCTGTCTACACAGCCCGCTGGCCTTATGAGTATTATGGGATGACGATACCTGATTTTTAAAAAATTTTATTTATTATACTTTAAGTTCTGGGATACATGTGCAGATCATGCAGGTTTGTTACATAGGTATACATGTGCCATTGTGGTGGTTTGCTGCATCCATCACCTCGTCATCTACATTAGGTATTTCTCTTAATGCTATCCTTCCCCAATCCCCCAACCCCTTGCTATTCCTCCCCTAGCCCTCCACCTCCCAGGCTGCAGTGTGTGATGTTCCCCTCCATGTGTTGTCATTGTTCAACACCCACTTGTGAGTGAGAACATGCAGTGTTTGGTTTTCTGTTCTTGTGTCAGTGTGCTGAGAATGATGGTTTCCAGTTTCATCCATGTCCCTGCAAAGGACATGAACTCATCCTTTTTTATGGCTGCATAGTATTCCATAGTGTATATGTGCCACATTTTCTTTATCCAGTCTATCATTGATGGGCATTTGGGTTGGTTACAAGATTTTGCTATTGTGAACAGTGTTGTAATAAACATACATGTGCATGTGTCTTTATAATAGAATGATTTATATTCCTCTGGGTATATACCCAGTAATGGGATTGCTGGGTCAAGTGGAATTTCTATTTCTAGATCCTTGAGGAATCACCACACTGTCTTCCACAATGGTTGAATTAATTTACACTCCCACCAACAGTATAAAAGCATTCCTATTTCTCCACAGCCTCACCAGCATCTGTTGCCTCTTAGTTGTTTAATGATCACCATTCTAACTGGCGTGAGGTGGGAAGATACCTGATTTTTACCATCTGGTGGAGACTGTTGACTTTTCCTTACTCTGCTCCCTGTGAGGTTCTCTTTCAAGCAGCAGTAGTGGTGAGAAGAACAGGGAGGAAATATGGATTCAGAAACCTTTAATTGATTTACACTGGCTGCCACATGCTTGCAGGAGAAACATGCAGCAAGGTAACTTGCTCAAGACAGTCTCAAGCACACAGTCTCAGTGTATTCTTTTATAATCAGTCACCCTCAGTGTCATCCCCATATGATGTCACACTTTAGCCTCTTCTCAAACCCCTCCTGTTTACACCCAACTTCTCTCTGAGTTGAAGCTAGCTTGACTCCATTTTGCACTAGCCCCATTTGCAAGTGGGTTTTCAATTTCGGACATAATTATTGGAGGAGAAAGACAAATGGAGTTGTGACCACATAGGTTAGCCTTTGCAGGGTCCTTTTTTAGACATGGGTTCCAGCCATATCCATTGCTCACCTCATTTCCTGTGGTCTCATGGAGGTGAACACTCACACCCGCTGAGTTATTTTGCATGTTTCTTCCAATGGCTCAGTGAACTCTTTATGTTTTCTTGAATTCCTCAACTTAACAGATTTTTATTTCCACCAACTAAGCATAAAACACAAATCACCCTAAACATATTTAAGCCATATAATTATACCTTATCCACTATCAATCCTCTTACCAAATATGCTTAGTGCTTAACCTACAAATTCTCTCCTTCTAAGGTGATTTTAAGCCAGTTTTAGACTTTAAGGACATTATTTGCTCTATGCTTTTTAACAAAGATGAATGAGGGTTCATTCTGGGCTAATGATGGGAGATAGATCAGTGAATAAGAAAGACAGACATAGCCCCTTGTCTCAAGAGCTTTTAATCTGATTGGGGAGAATGACATTAAGCAAGTGGAGCTATAAAGTTAGAATGATGAAGAGAACAATAAAGGCAAGAAATGAGGGTCCTATGATGAGGGGATGTACTGGGAGTCAGGGAAGGCATTACTGAAGGAGTAACATTTGAACTGAAGAATGAGAAGGACGGAACCAGAGCAGGAGCAGAGTGTCAGGAAAGAGGGCTCCAGGGACAGAGAGCCACTCATTCCAAAACCCCTATAAGAGTAATGAGAGGTCTCTCTCCGATACAGGAACGGAGGAGGTGGGTGGTATGAGGTTAGGTGAGAGATTGAGGTAAGTCCAGATGACAGTCAGGTAGGCTTGGCTATAGCTTTTATTCTAACCTTAATAAAACATTGAAGTCTTCATACAGGATAGTGAGTATTCCAATTCATTATCTAGACAGATCACTCTGAATGGAAGTTGGAAAGTGGATTGGGGAATTAGAGCAAAATAGGAAGCAGAATGATAGTTAGGAGGCAGTCATAGTAGTCTGGAAGAGACCAAATGGTGGTGTGAACTATGATGATTGCAGTGGAGAGGAACAGAAACAGACAGATTAGGAAAAATAGGAGATATAAATGACTGAATACATTGGGAAAATTATCACAGTGAAGGGAACGAGAGAAAAGGAAATGTCAAGGATGGAGCTCAGGTTTCCAACTGGGTGGAAGGAGGGACCATTCATTTGGGAAGACTGTGCTGGCACCAGCTTACAAGGACAGTGTATGATGTATGACGTAGGAGACTGGCAGTTCCACGGGAAGGCAGGGTGAGAAACAAGATAACTTGAGCTACTGCCTTTTACCTCTCACCAGAGGTGAGGAACAGTTAGACAAAGTGATAATTTTCTATTGATAAAATGTACTGGCTGTTTTGCTCTCATCCTCTTTAATAACCAGCTAGTCCTCAGTCTCACGGTCTTTGGCCATTCATTCAACAATTCTAAGTTCAAACACTCCAAGACAGCGTCCTTTAAAGTGTTGGGCAGGTAGCACTAGTGGTCTTCCAGATGATGGCAAGTGGCATAGAAAATGACTTCTCAATGCTGTATGGATATGGCATCACATTGAATCACACAGTGAGAAAGTAATTTCCTTTTCAATTCTTTCTTGGGCCTTCTGATTACATCAGGGAGAAAGGCTCAGTTTGGTGTTAGTATGTCTTTACACCTCTATAACACTTGATAATCTCTCTTCTTAACAAAGAAAGAACAATGCCACAGTCTCGAAGCATTTTTAGCAGGCCACAGTCTCTAGGTGGAATTCAATAATATGGTTTTGTTTTCAATGTAAAAAAAAAAAAAAAAAATTAAGATTACCTCCTATTTGTGGCAAGTGATACTGGTTTTCCATCTACAGCAGTGAAATAAATAAATCTATTTTAAAATGAAGCTCCAAGTATGAAAAGAGAGTTGTGGAAAACACTAATTAAATAATAGTATACTTGGCACAGGAATATGGCAAGTATGATGGAGTAGGAACATATGGTCAAAGTCTAGAAAACAATGCATGACACTGAAGAGATCATTTGTTATTCATGCATCCACTCTTCCTTCCTGGGGCAACATTTCATCATCTGCTTGGGTGAAACATCTCTCCCCAACTCTCAGCCCACAGGCTCCCAATGAAGTTAATTTTCCTCCTGGGCCCTAGGGGACAGCACTGGAAGCTTGGCTGAGCTAATCAGCATATGCTGTCACGCCGGCCAGTGATTGGCTTATCCATGGGCATCTGACCCAAATCAGGCCCATCAGGGGCAAAGTTTGGATCGGAGCCCAGTCAGGTGGCTCCAGAGGCCATGTATCAAACCACTGTGATCCCCTGCCTCCTGTATGCTATGTCCTTTGAGGTGAGATCTGAAGGGTGAATATCAGAATTAAATTCTGATATTAAATTAAATTCTGATGCTATGAGGCTGCAGATGTATGTAGTCAGGGCCCTGACCACATAGTGAGGCGGGAGAATAGGGTATGGAGGCAGGGGATCTAAGGCCATTTCATGCTGACTTCCTAGAACTAAACTGAAAGGAAAACCCTAACTTTCCACCTCTAAGTAACAAAAGGACCAGAGGCTACTCCGTTTGCAAACTCCCATCTTTTTTTGCCCTGCAGATGGGAAGTTGAAGCTACCTCTGATCCGTTGCTCTTTGTAACCAGTGACGTTTGCATAGGAGTGTAACTTTGTAACTTCGCTCCACTCAGATTGATTGCATGCCAAGTCTTTGTTTGCGTAGAAGTGCAACTTTGTAACTTCACTTTAGCTTCTGCTTGACTGCTTTCCTAATCAATCAGATGTTTGCTCAGGAATGTGACCTTTGTAATTTCACTTCAGCCTCTGATTAGGAGCCACCACTTCATTTACATGAGGTGAGCACCAAGTGGCCAATGGGAACCTCTGTTGGGTATTTGGATGGGAGAAGATTCTTTATCTAGGGCCCTTGAGCCGCTGCTCAGGCTGACTCCCACACTGTGAAGGGTACTTTCTTTTGTGTTTGTTTGTTTGAGACAGAGTTTTGCCCAGGCTGGAGTGCAATGATGCCATCTTGACTGACTGCAACCTCTGCCTCCTGGGATCAAGCAAGTCTCCTGCCTCAGCCTCCCGAGTAGCTGGGATTACAGGCTCTCACCACCAGGGGCTAAAATTTTTGTATTTTTAGTAGAGACGGGATTTCACCATGTTGACCAGGCTGATCTTCAATCCCTGATCTCAGGGGATCTGACAGCCTCAGCCTCCCAAAGTGCTGGGACTACAGGCGTGAGACACCACACCCGGCCTTGCACTTTCATTTGAATAAATCCCTACTTTCGTTTATTTTTTTGTTGTTGTTGCTTCATTCTTTCCTTGCTTTGCTGTACATTTTATCTAATTCTTCGTTTACAACCCTAAGAACCTGGACAACTTGCAGTCAAGCCCCTCTGCTGGTAACAACGGGACCTTGTAGACCATGGTAAGAACTCCATTTGGAACTCTATCCCAGTGGCAATGGGAAGCCTTTAAATGTTTGTTAGCAGGAAGATGACAGGCCTAGATTCGTATTTTTAAAGACCTCCATGGTATATAAAGCACTTAGCATGGAGTCCAGCACCTAGTAAATGTATTAAATTGGAGAATGTCCAGTGCCTGCAGGATACATAATTGGGGCTCAGTAAATGTGTATCCCCATCCTCATTGCCTTCTGCTTGTTCCTAAGTTTGCATCTATCAGAAGGAGCCTCTCAGGGCCTCTGGGAAAGTAGTCTTAAGTAGGACGTTGCCTTGCCCAAGGGCACTGAAGTTTACCTGGAGCCTGTGAGCTAAGGGCAAAGGCAGGAAGCAAAGGTTAGTGCTCTTGGAACTTTTAAACTTTAGTATCACTGAATTTCTACAGTTAAAAAAAAAAAAACAAAAAACAAAACAAAACCGTTAAAAAACAGACTCTGGAGTGAACAGTTAATGAGGCCAATGGAATTGAAAAGAAAGAAATAAGCAACACCAGTGTTAAGGGAGAAGGTCTGAATTAACACAGGTTGCTAGAGTCAGAAGAGCACTCTTTTTCTGGATCATGGCCAATGGGCAGACAACATGTTTAGCCTACAGGAAGCAAGGTTCGTCTGCTTACAGTCCCTGTTTGCATGTGGGAATGAATGCGCAGCTACAGGAGGAAGATGAGAGTGTAATTTGGAGATAGAAGTAGTCGAAGGAATTCAACTGAGAAATAACATCCTGGCACAAACTTAAGACATAAAAATAAAATCAATTTCACAAGACCCAGAAAGCCTGATTCTTCTTGTAAAGTGTCCCTGTAGAATCTCAACAAGCTTCGGCACCCCCAGTCTCCTAGCCCCTCCCACCACTGCGCCTTTGCTCCAGTCTCAGTGGATTTTTGCAGTCCCTCAATCTCTCACCTATCTCCGTCCAGAGTGGGGTGTAGCTGTCAATCCTGCTGCTGCCCCTACTCTTTCCTAGGCTTCCTGGATCCAGAGGCTCACCCAGACCCACCTTACTGTGCAAATGCACCTCCTGGGTGACATCCACTGTCCCTGGCCTGTCGCTGCCCTGAGCTTGGACTGGCTTTGCCACCTCCCTTCATACCTGGACGCCCTCCCATGTCCTGGTAGCATGGCTCAGTAATTAAGCACAGTCATTCTCAGGTTGAACAGACAGACCTGGTATGGAGTAGAGGTCAGGGGAGCAGACTTTGAGTAGTGGTTAAGGTTTCTGGCTAATTTCTGGCTTCCCTACTTACTATGTGTGTTATCTTAGACTGGTTATTTAATCTCTGTGGGCCTCAGTTTTCTCATCTGCAAAATGGGGATGTTAATACCACTTGCCTCACAGAACTAGGAAGTTTATTAAATACATTCAAACATATTATGAAGTGAGAGCAGCTTGTGATACCTAGTAAATGCTATTATTATTAATAGAACCTTTTCCCTACCGTTTACAAACTGAAACTGCAAGTGACTTAATCTGAGCTGGAACTTCAAAACAACCCTCCTAGTCCTCCTGCGGTAGCACATCCATTCCCATAAGCAAATAGGAATGCTTAGCAGACAAGCTTGGTGATCTCTAGGCTCAGAATGTTTTCTTCTTCTTCTTCTTCTTCTTCTTCTTCTTCTTCTTCTTCTTCTTCTTCTTCTTCTTCTTCTTCTTCTTCTTTTTCTTCCTCTTCCTCTTCCTCTTCCTCTTCCTCTTCCTCTTCCTCTTCCTCTTCCTCTTCTTCTTCTTCTTCTTCTTCTTCTTCTTCTTCTTCTTCTTCTTCTTCTTCTTCTTCTTCTAGATATCACTTCTTCTTCTTCAGATATCACTTCTGTGACCCATCCTGCCCCACCAGCAGCCAACAGGACCTTCCCAAATGTCCTGCACCTTCTTAATACTGTCTCATGTTTTCCCATAGCCCCAGAGAATGCCCAGACTTCACTTAAGATGACGATCACCCCTTACCTTTAACATCAAAAATGTTCTAGACATTTTCTTAAATCTTGACCCATGACAGTAGCAATACTTTTAGTCATCAGTAGGAAAAATGCATGATACCAGCAAATGCTCTGACTTTTTAATATATTTGAATTTTTAAAATTATTGCAATATTTATTTACATTTTAAAATAGTATATATAATATATATTTGCAGCATTTATTCATTCAGTGGAAAATTCTCAGTGTACATAAGATTTGAGAAATCCTTGGAAATAACTTCATGGCCCTGTGAAGGTCTTTGGGGGCTTACAAGTTGGAAATAATTGGCCTAGAACTTAAACACTAAGCTTCTTGTTCCTCCCAGCACTTGTAAAGAGCCTCTGTGAACACGGCCCTCCCACATATATTCAAGCTCCAGCTGTGTAGATATTTTCTTTTTGTTTCTCCAGAGAGCACCAGAAGCTTCCACACCCTCAGAAGGTTTCTGCCCCCATCTTTCCCTCTGGTGAATTCCTACTCCTTTTCTGCGTCTCATCTCAAATGTCGTCTCCTCTGATGAACTTAGCAGTTTGTTACTTTTTCTGATAAACCCAGCAGTTTGCCACTTCTTCCTCTGTAACAAAACTCAACCAGCACCAAAATTAATGTGTTGCAATTATATGTCTATATTTTTTCTCCTTTTAAAAGCTCCTTCTGCAATGACACCTTGACTGCTTCATCATCTTTGTGCCCCACCCACTATGACAGCTTCTGCCATTAGTAGGTGCTTAATAAATGCTGAGTCTAATGAGCAGATGAAGGAAAAATCCCTAAAGAGATTTGATCTCACCAGTATTAATGTGCTAATGGGAGAGGGCCAACTGACTGTCCAAGATAAAGAATGTGTATTTTAATATCATCTTGGGGGAGTAACAAATGATGGGTCCTTCATGTCCACCAGGAGGGTGGGTGGCATGGAGACCGTCTTTTCCAGGGAGGCTTGTAAGCCTCCCCTTTGTATCAGAGGTGGGTTTCCATTCTGCCTTTGCTTAGGGAAGGAAGCCCAGCAGAGGTCTCCTCTTCTGATGGAGTGCTTAACCTTGCACTCTCAACTGCTTCAGGAGAGAATGAACATGCACGGGTAGCCAGCACCCTCACTGTCTTTGATTATCACTAGGAAGGAGAAAAATCTCCCTTTGTGGTGGAGATGTAACCCGCATAGGGTCTAATCTGCTGTCCAGTGTCCTAGTACTAACAGGAGATATTTGATGGAGAGAAGAGGCAGCTGACATCCACTAGATCCACAGATGAGAGACCCCCCAGAATCAATGGTCTCTCCCCAGACAGCTACCTCACTGCCTGTGTCCCCAAACATTCAACTTCTCCCTGGAGGCAGTGTGATAAAATCTGCTTCTCCCCAGGTGCTCAGAGTTCATAGACTCAGGAGTCTTGGAGGTCAAGAGAGTTGAGTTCAAATTCCAGCTCCACCATTGAAATACTATGTGATTTGAAAGTTGACATATAAATATAACATTCATACAAAAGAATGATCAGAATGTGTGCTTATCAAGAAGAATGAAAACCTATGTTACCATGATTGAGCATAAAAGATAGAATATTGCCAACACCTTTTACTCCTCCTGTGTGCCCCATGGTAAACCATATTCCATCCTAATCCCCCCCAGAGGTAATTGCTATCCTACATTTTATGTTTGTCATTCTTTTGCTTTTCTTTATAGTTCTCTGACATGTATAAACACATAAACAAAATATGTTTATGAACTTTATATATGGACTCCAACCTGTGTGTATTCTTTTGTGACTTGTTTTTTCAATCAACATTACATATATGAGATTCATTCATGTTGATGTGTTCAATAGTTATTCATCCATTTTCACTATTGTATAATATCCCATTATCTGTATATGCTGCAATTTTCCTGAAGTTGGATATTTCGGTTGTTTCTAATTAATGGCTAATATGAATAATGGTTCTATGAACGTTTAAGTACAAGTTTTTGTTTTTGTTGGAGACAAAGTCTCACTCTGTTGCCCAGACTGGAGGGCAGTGGCACAATCTCGACTCACTGCAACCTCCGCCTCCTGGTTTCAAGGGAGACTACTGAGTAGCTGGGATTACAGGTGCCTGCCACCATAACCTGCTAATTTTTGTACTTTTAGTAGATTTGAGGTTTTGCCATGTTGCCCAGGCTGATCTTGAACTCCTGACCTCAAGTGATCCGCCTGCCTCGGACTTCCAAAATGCTGGGGTTACAGGCGCGAGTCACCACACCAGGCCTCTTTTGCCCATTTTTAATTGCAGTTTTGTCTTTCCATTATTGAGGGACAAAAATTCTTTGTATATTCTGTATACAAATTTTTTACCAGATACATGCATGTGACTATTTTCTCTGATACTCACCTTTTTATTCTTTAAATAGGATCTTTCAAAGATCAAAGTTTTTAATGTTGATGTAGACCAATTTACCAGACGTTTTCTTTATAGATTATGCCTTTTGTGTCCTAAGATATCTTGTCTCCTAATACTTCTTTCAGGTCATGAAGATTTTCTTTGAGAAGTTTTATGGTTTTATGTTTTATGTTTAAATATATGATCCTTTTCAAGATAATTTTGTGGGTGGGATAAAGTAACAAAGTTCTTTTTTTTTTTTTTTTTTTTTTCCATATGGATATCTAGTGGTACTGGCACCTTTTGTTGAAAAGACTACCTTTTTCCTATGGAATTACTTTGATGACTGTTCCAGGCAGCATAGTGCCCCCCTCTGCCCAATGATGTTCATGTCCAAACCTAACATATGAATATGTTAAATGACACAACAAAAGAGAACTAAGGTTACAGATAAAATTTGGGTTGCTGATATCCTGACCTTAAAATAGGGAGTTTATCCTGGATGGTCTGCATCAACCAAGATAATCATAAAGGTCCCTAAAAAGTGGAAGAGGGAAGCAGAAGTTAGTGTGGTGCAATGTGAAAAGGACTTGACCCACTATCACTGAACTGAAATAGAGGTAGGGGCCATGAGCCAAGGACAGTGGGCAACCTCTAGAAGCTGGGAAAGGCAAAGAAACAGATACTCCCCTAGGAGGAACACAGTCTTGCTGAAACATTGGCTTTGATCCTGTGAGACCTGTATTGGACTTCTACCTTACAGAACTATAAAACAATACATTTGTATTGTTTTAAACCACGAAGTTGGTAGAATCTGTTACAGCAGCAATAGAAAAATAGTACAGCACCTTTTAAAAAAAATCAATTGGCCATACACATGTGAATCTATTTTCACACTGTTCCATTGATCTATATATCTGCCTTTGTGCCAATGCCACATTGTCTTGTTTTACTGTACCTTTAAAAGGAGCTTCATCATAAATCTTTAAATCAGACAGTGTAAGTCCCCTATTTTGTTTTTGTTTTTTTTTTTAATAGTATTTGTTGTTCCAGTGCCTTTGCATTTCCATTTTAATTTTTGAATCACTTTTCCAACTTCTGTTTTTCTTTGGGATTGCATTGAATCTATGGATTGTTTTAGGAGGAATTGACAGATGTCATAACAATAATGTATTCTGATTCATGAACAAGATATATTTTTTAGTTCTTCACTTTTTATTTTTGTAGATTTTAGTGTGCAGATCTGTAACATATGTCATTAAATTTATGCTTAAATATTTCATGTTTTGTGATGCTATTGTAAACAGCATGATTTTCTTAAACCCATTGAATGTTGGAAGTGTTTACAACTACAATCTATTTTGTATACTGACCTTACTAAACTCACTTCTTAGTACAAGTAGCTCTTTTGTACACTGCATAGGATTTTTCTACTTAGAGATCATGTCAATTTAGGTTTTTATAACTTTTTCCTGTCATTTTATACTGTCTAGGACCTTCAGTACAATGTTGATTTGAAGTGGTGAGAACAGGCATATTTGTTTTATTCCAGATTTACGGAGCAAAGCATTTAGTCTTTCACCACTAAATATGATGCTGTCGGCAGATATTTTTTGTAGACATCTTTTATCTGGTTAAGAAAGTTTGTTTTTCTTCCTAGTCTGCTGACAGATTGTAACATGAATAGGTTTGAAAATTTTCAAATGTTTTTTCTCTGTCTACTAAGGTAATCAGTTTTAAAAAAATATTTTTATTCTACTAATATGCTAAACTATATTGATTAATTTTATATTTTAAATCAATATTGCCTTCCCAATCTTTGTATAGTTTTGTTACATTTTGTTATCATGCTAATTCTGGTCTTATATTATCATTTGGAAAGTGTTTTCTCCATGTCTGTTTCTGAATGATTTTATATTTCTGAACAGTACTACAGTATAAAACTGTAGTACTGTTATTTTTCCTTAAATGTCTTCTAGAACTCATCATCAAAGCTATCTACACCATATGTTTTCTTTATGGGAAGGTGTTTAATTAAAAGTTTACATTTATTAATTGACATAGTACTATTCAGATTCTTTTTTTTTTTTAAGTAAGCTGTAGTAGATTTTGTCCTTGAAGAAATTTGCCCATTTGTTGCATAAACTGGTTCATAATGTACCCTACAAAATATGTCATGCTGGTCCCTCTTTCATTCCTGATATTGGTAATTTGTGTCTTCTCTTTTTATTTCTTGATTAAGCTTACTCACTCTAGGTTTATTGATTGAGTTTTTTTTTCTTTTTTTTGAGATCTATTAGGATTTTATATCTTACTATGTTTATCAGCAGTGTAGGTAAGCATTAGAAAGACATGATTTTAAAAATTCATATCAAATGTCATATTTTAACTTCATTTACTTTTTAATAATTATTTTTGTGTTAAAAGTATAACATAAAATTTGTTATGTTACCATATCTAAGTTCAATAGCCTTAAGTATCCATTTTTATCCTTTTTTTTTTTTTTTTTTGAGATGGAGTCTTGCTCTGTTGCCAGGCTGCAGTGCAGTGGCATGATCTTGGCTCACTGCAACCTCCGCCTCTTGAGTTCAAGTGACCCTCCTGCCTCAGCCTCATGAGTAGCTTAGGTTACAGGTGCCCACCACTGTGCCTGGCTAATTGTATTTTTATACGGGGTTTCACCATGTTGGCTAGGATGATCTCGATCTCTTGACCTCGTGAATTTCTACTCTAACTTTTATTACTTTTGTCTTTCCACTTATTTTAGTCTTAAATGTTCTTTTTTCTATCTTCTTAAGGTAGAACCTTAGATAAGTGCTTCAGACCTTTCTACTTTCTTAACATAAGCATATAAAGCTCTACATTTTCCTCAAAGCATTCCTTTAGCTTCATCCCAGATATGTGAATATGTCTTGCTTTTGTTTTTATTCGATTCAAAATATTTTCTCATTTACCTTGTGATTTATTTCATTGATATGAGTTAGAAATGTTTGGTTCAGTTTCTAAATCTCTAGAGATCTTCCAGGTAGATTTTTGTTATTTCTAGTTTAATTCCCTGATATTCAGAGAACATACTCTATATGATTTCAGTTCTTTCGAATTTGTGAACATTTGTTTCGTGAGCCAGCATATGGTTTATCTTACATGTTCACTTGAAAAGACTGTGTAGTCTGTTATTGTTGGAGGATTATTCTATAAATGTCAATCATTTCCAATTTTTTGATAGATCAAGTATTCTATGCCCTTACTGACTTTCTATTTGTTGCATCAATTACTTAGAATCATTGCAATCTCCAATTCTAATGATACATTTGTCTATTTCTTTGCTCTATCAGTTTTTATTTCATGTATTTTGAAATTCTGTTATTTTGTGTGTACAGATTTAAGATTGAGATATCTCTTTGACTAATGAACCCTTTATTGTTGTAAAATGAATCTGCTTTTTTCCTGGTAAATTTTTGCATTGAGTCCTACTTTGATATTTGTATAATTACACCAGGTTTTCTATAATTAATGTTTACATGGTACACCTTTTTATGTCATTTTACTTAATTATCTGTGTCTTTATATTTAAAATGTGTTTCTTATAGGTAACACAGAGTTGGGCCTTGCTTTATAAATCCAATACGACAATCTCTTTTAATTGGTGTGCTTATGTTTTTTTATTTACACTTAATGCAATCATCAATATGGTAGGGTTTAAATTTACAACCTTGTAATTTGTTTTCTGTTTGTCCCATCTGTTCTTTATTTCTTTTTCTTTTTTCCTTGCCTTAAGTATTCAATTCTTATTTCCATGTTATCTTATTAACTATACAGCTATATTTAAGTATTTTTTAGCATATGCCTTGGGATTTACAATATGCTTTTCGATTTTTTTTTTTAATTTTCAACTTTTATTTTAAGGTGCAGGATGTGCAGGTTTGTTACCAGGGTAAATGTGTGCCATGGTGGTTTGCTGCACAGATCATCCCATTGCCCAGGTATTAAACCCAGCATCCATTAACTATTCTTGTTGATGTTCTCCCTCTTCCAACCCACTACTGCTTTTTAAATTCATTAAGCCTGTTCCAAATAATGTTTAATGTATGACCCTCCCAGTAGTGTTGTGGACTGAAGTAGAGTCTATGCCTTGGAGAGGTTGTTGGTGGTGTAAACTGGAAATAAAATGCATAAGCCCCTCAACCACAAAAAAGATCTTCTCTTGTTCAAGGAGGCCCCAAAGAAACCTTAAAAACTGAGTTCCTGGCTATGGCAGGAAAGGTCAGACATATCTTGTTGTATTCCCTCCCTTTTGTGATGTAGACTCAACAACTGACCAGAGTTAATGTTAAAATAGAGGCCATAAGACTGACAGAACAGATTCTGTGGCAATAAGATACTGAATTATGAGTGGGGCCTAAGGCATGCCAGGCAAGGGTTAAGTCACACACCCTCTACTTAGAGTATAAACTATGTTCTAATTGCCCCAAGATTTTTCTTCTTCTCCAGTAGTTAACAAGCACTGGATTGGAATCAGGGATATTAAAACAGTTCGCAGCTCGTCTACCACCAAACCTTCACCCCCAGCCCCCGTTCCATGCACCCTAACTACAGCTTTGACTGGACAAGAGACTGATTTCAGTGGTTTCTTCCTCAGAGGAGACCACCAACCAGGGACTAGTTCTGGCTGGTTCACAGAGGCTGCTCTTGAGTACCTTTGTGTCCCTGCTCCATCTTTTGATGTACAGGACCTAACTGTAATACCCTGAACTGTTAAGTCTCCACCCTAAGGTGAACATGGGGTCATATGTAACAGGGATGTTTATTCAGTACACATGTGTTAGGACCACCTTCAAGAATATTCATAGCTCTTCCTATAGCCTTTTGAATATGTATGTTTAGTCAACCCATTCATCATAGAGACCCTGCTCCAACTTCTCTTCCTTGGAAGTGCCTGTTTCTAGCTTCTGCTGAAGGCTATGCTTCCCAGCCTGTGAGGATTGCCACCTTGCAGGCTACAACTCTTTCTAAGAAATGAAGTCTCCCTTCTAAATGTATAAAGTGTGTGATTTTTAAGTTTGCAGTAGAAATATGGACATTAAAGGGCATTCTGGTGATGTCTCTGCAAGAGAAGAGGAGAGCTGTAGAGAAAGCTTCTGTCATCTTAGAGAATACATGCATCATCATGAACAGAATGCTGCTAGAAATATAAATATTAAAGGTGCTTCTAGTGAGATTTCAGAGAGAAATGAGAGACATATTATTGGAAACTGGAGCAGACTTGTTATAATGTGGCAGAGGACTTGGCTGGATTGTGTTCTGTTGGATGGAAGTCGAACCTGTAAGCTCTGAACCTGGATCTTCCATTGAAGAGATTTCTAAGCAAAGTGTTGAGGGTGTAGCCTGGTGTCTCCTTGCTGGGAGGGGAGAAAAATAAATTGAGGCAGGAATTGCTAAGCCAAAAGAAACCAGCAACTGATGATTTGGAGAATTCTCATTCTATCTAAATATTGTGATCTGGACAAGGGTATGACTGGACAATCATTTTCAAAAGAGATTAAGTGTGTGACTCATGGATCCATTCAACCACCTCAGCAGAAGTCAGAGAGAGATGTGGTTATCCAGAACACTGCAGACTCATACCTTGTTTTCATTGCTCTTCGCTTTATTGTGCTTTGCAGATATTACACTTTTTACAAATTGAAAGATTGTGGTGGCAACCCTGTGTCAAACAAATCCATTGGTGCCATTTTTCCAATCGCATGTGCTTCCTTCATGTGTCTACATCACATTTTGGTAATTCTTGCAATTTTTTTTTTTTTTTTGAGACAGTTTCTCTTGTCGCCTAGGCTGGACTGCAGTGGCGCAATCTTGGCTCACTGCAACCTCTTCCTCCCAGGTTCAAGTGATTCTCCTGCCTCAGCCTTCTGAGTAGATGGGATTACAGGTTCTCACCACCACGCCCAGCTAATTTTTGTATTTTTAGTAGAGATGGGGTTTCACCATGTTAGCCGGGCTGGTCTAGAACTCCTGACCTCAGGTGATCTTCCCGCCTCAGCCTCCCAAAGTGCTGGGATTACAGACATGAGCCAACATGCCCAGCCTCTTGCAATGTTTTAAACTGTGTGTGTGTGTGTGTGTGTGTGTGTGAGAGAGAGAGAGAGAGAGAAAG